>JAMZAV010008537.1:0-27918 GCA_024449915.1 Sweltsa coloradensis
TAACAAGAACATTATCACACTTTTATTGCAAATCAAGGAAATCTATGACAGATTTTGCTTTACGCGCCAACCTGCGCATACACAAACCAAGAACTAAATTAATAATATTTCAAGGTTAAAGTTAATAAATCATTAATGTGCTGCTTGCCTGCAATTACTGAACAAATAAGGTATTTTTTAAGTTGTTTTTAAAATGTAAAAAAACTGTTAATATTGGATAAAAATCAGCAGTTTTACAAAAGTGATTTGATATTCTCGACGATGAGCGGTGATATGACGTTGAAGGACGATTACAAAAACACCTTAAGCGGATTCGAACCCACGTCCTCGTAGAGTCATACGCTTCGGACCAGCCTAATATAGTGGACGGCTATGACAAAGGTTTCATTATTTGTATTAATATTATTGTTTTACTATAATGACTTCCGTGGGCGGCAGTAAGTTTATTAATTAAGAGTGCACTGACTGACCAAGTGAATAACTTTTTGTGTACCGACTCGAAGAACACGCTTTTATTATGTATTTACAGTGCATAATGTTTTACCTACCATTATCGTATTCCAAGTCTATGATAACAATAAAATAAAAATAGTTCACTAATAACGTTTTTCCATATTGTCGGAGGTAGACAACTCTATAGTATGCAGTAAAATTGACAGCTTTAACACTCATAAAACCAACACCAAAAACGTATTCCAGTACAAATGAAACAGAATTTAGTTTCAAGTAGTATTGATAATTGCCATAATTTCAACATTAAAGTTACAAGTTTTCCATGTCTGGTAGCTGGTGTACTGCCGTTACCAAGTGGTGCTACGCTCATTAATGGTGATCTTATCTACATATTATTCTACACAACATGTGCGTACTGAATGAAAGGGGGTGAATGGTGAATAACTATAAATAGTGCCGTCTTTATATAGTGTAAGAGTAAGTTGGTACGAAAAGGAAGTAGCCAATCCCAAGGTCTTTGTACACTTCTCTGATATTTGAATGAATCCTTGTATTAGGAAACAGATGTTTCTTTCTGTGCATTTGAATTTCATTATCCGAAGACGAAGTTCCTAATTCGGATTCGCCCTAGTTTGCATTTTAAGCCACCGGTTCTCGGTACTCCTAAGCCCGTATCCATTGCAGCCTATTTAAATTAACTATACATTATCATGATATACAGGAAGTTCATGAGGAAGGTTATTTCTATGCTTTTATCTCTTCTGACCTTCATATGTTGATTTGCTAAGCAAACATTCTCATAAAACGAGAACAACTAGAAACATTATTTTTTTAGGGAGTGGAGCCCCTACGTGTGCGTGTGTCACGTCTCACGCACGACGAAAACCCAATGATACTTCTGGGTTACGATTAACATGCGTTATTTTGTTGACATTTATTTTCAAGAAGGATTGTTTTCAAGAATTCAATATTCAAGAATGATTGTTCAAGACGGATTGTAATTGTTCGTAGAATGTTTTTGGTGACCCATAGGGCCAGGGGGCGGAGCTATCACCATCCTACAGGAACAGGGACAATTCTTTGAACCCGGCACCGACACCAAGAGACTTGTCAATGCCAGAGGGGCTCATGTTTGTTTCATTCTTCGACAAAATCTGTTGATTAATTAGCTTCGCGTGTTAATTATAAATTGTGCGAATGTTCTGTAGGCCTACATACAGTCATATCCAGCCTTCGCTACAACTGTTTTGGACACATTACTTTGTACAGCCGATGAACAATATTAGCTCATTCGGACCATAATTAATTCCACAAAATTTAAAATCATTTCATGATAGATCATACACTCGCATAGGACCAAATATATATATAAAAATAAAATAAAATTGTAAATATTTAAGGAATTTTGGGAAATTTTGGATTTTGAATAAATGCAACGTTTTATGTTCAAATGTATATTATAAGTGCGTTTTTAAACTAGATTGTTTACGAATTCTTTAGCATATTTTGGATTTTCTATATCTATCTCATTTCTCATATACCAGCAACACTAGAAATATATTAAATTTCTAGTGAAAAAAACTCTTTTACCATTTTTACAGATTTCTATTTTCAATCTTCTCTAAAAAAAGGTACTATTTGTTCTATAAAAATGAGATAAAAAAACATGTGAATTTGAATTCCACATTTTTTTTCCGAATTAAAAACTGTAATTTCAAATTGAAACACAAAAAATGTTATGTCCCACTATAATGGACGCGAATGTTCTTGAAGAGTTAGGTTTTTCCATGTTAAGTATCTTCAAATAAAGCGATTACTGATCTCTACGGAAATAGTTGGATGAGGCCGTAGCGAGCGAAGCGAAGATTCCATTTCACTACACTTTTTCTTTTTTTGTGTTTGTCTGTTAACCACGATTCCGGCTAAACAGATACACCAATTGCGATGAAATTTTACTGGAAGCCTTCCAATCTCTGAACTTAGAACTGCCACGTTTTTTAGAGCGCAATCTGGATTTTTTTTCTCATAAAACGCAATTTTACGATTTTTTTTCGATTTTTAAAAATTTCTTCGACTTATAAACACCTACATGCTTTATTCGATTGTAATGATTTTTTCTCATAACCTTAATGTTTAATTGAATAAAGATATTCGTGTGAAATTTGAGTCGTAATCAAAATTATTTCTCATGAAAAATCGAATTTTACCGGTTTTTTTTCTTTAAAAAACAATTCTTTTGACTTATAACCCTACATTCTTTATCCTATGTAATGATTTTTTCACCAGAACCTAAATTTTCATGATTAATATATTCGTGTTAAATTTGAGCGCAATCGAATAATTATTTCTTCATGAAAATTTAAATTTTACGCATTTTTTTCTTTTTAAGACAAAAAAATAAGTTATTTTTTTATTTATTTAATTTTAAAAAAATCTCGACTAAGTAATGATTTTTTCACAGAACAACAGAAAATCCGCGTAACACATGGCAGCTCAATGCACCAATTACGCTCATCCAACAACGCGGAGGGACTTAAGCGTTTTCCTAGTATAGAAATAGACTAGTCACTGACTACGCGCATCTGACACATTTTTGACAGCAAGTTTGAATAGTAAATAATTACCAACAGCTAGCCGACTCCGTATAATCTGGAAATGTAATAATTCTACAAGGTTATTCTTCAGTGTTTTGTATTTGTTTCGACGCTAACGAATGGGCAAAAACTTAATTAAATAATTGTGCAGGCCTTGTGGGCATGAAGCCAACTGACTGAACTAAAAAAGAATGCCTTTATTGTGGTCCATTTTTTTAAAGACAACCATCATTTCTATCAGCTGTATTACAAACTTTATATTAGATTGCCGGTTAACGCGACGCGGACGATAAGAACAGACCAGTGCCTTTCATGACTTGACGTGTCACGGGAAATTGTGGCTCTTGTATAGAATACATACGATTGGAAAATTATGTAAACGAAATTATCTTTATAAAGAGTTGACAAAGTGTGTCCCGTATGCTTGTCTCAGCCGTTGTTGCATTTGCCACTTACACACATGTCTCTGTATTAGTACAACCACCAACAGCAACACTCGATCTCAACACAAACGAACGCTTTGATTCTGACATCCGAAATATAAGAGAACATTTGTGAAACTGCGACACTGAAATGTTTTACTTTCACTAACGCAGTTAGTGTAATATATTATCAAAAGAACACGTCGCGCAATCGCCTTGAGCCGCTACGCGGAGGGGCGTGGTAAAACCTCGTACTCGAATACACTCGTATTTTGAAAACCTCGTTGACGGCGACAAATCGCGAATCGGTAACGCGTACGGGGGGCGCGCGATACGATAGTTGTTGGGTGACGTTTGTCGTTTATCCCGAAGACTCTGTGACCAATTTTGTTTTCCCGGGACAATTTCAGTACGACCGCCTGGACGCTGTCCGCCGCCTCTTTAAGTACGGTTGCAAATGATTTTCGAAATTGAATGAATATTTGAACGCTTTTGTGTAAAATGTGGAAAATGTTTTCCTGGGACAATTCCGAGACAAAATATTTAATACGGTCAGTCTAAATCTTGGCCTCGTCCGCGCAGATCCGCAAGCCCAGATGACCGCACCTATATACTGCACATTTGTCTTAATCCTGGACAAAGTTTTTGTCCGTGACACTTGTCCTGGTTATCAAAATATGCCCCTCGTGCCGTCCGGATACCGTAGAGCTCGAGATGTACCTGATCGTACTGTAATTGTGAAGATATAATACAAAGAAAACGTTTTTATCCACAAATGACCAACTACTATTTTGAAGACATCAAAAAATTTTGTTGGCAAACGGTTGAAATGGAAGGTGTTTCGGAGAATGCGGCCCCCATGGATCGTAATCGGAAGGACAAATAAAAATAAATTTTTGAAAATGCCCAAAAGGGTGCGAAATGGCCCTGAGCACTGTTTTTGAACTTTAAAAATTACACCTCCTATATAAACCACTGGCTTCGCTTGACCATCAGTTATCATAAGAGCCGCGAGATGAACCCGATCGGACGAAAATTGCCCAGCTATAAAAAGAATCAATGTTTATTGGATTTTCCAAAAATGCCAACCACTTAAAAAGAAACGAAACTAAAGTTGTGTTAGGGGCCGTACCTCTGATGCGCCCAAGCTCGGAGGGCGCCATTGGAATCGCCTCAAAAATTAAATTGCTTGAAGATATCAATGAAATGTCCTTAATTTAATAGTTCCAAAACACCCCCCCCCCCCCACCCCAACACACAACAAAACAGTGTCAGAGGCTCTATTCAAAACCACAAAACCGTCCCACGAAATTCGGATTTCGTACTGTAAAAAGTTATAATTTCACTGAATAATTAGGTTATTCCTTTATAAAACTCGACTTCACCCCCCCCCCATCACTCCTCGCCACTTTGTCCTCTCGATTCCCGTCGTCGTGTTCGTGACTTGATTGCCCACCCCCCCCCCCAAAGACCCGCATCTGCCCAACCGTAAAGAAGTCCTAGTATGAAACATTTATTTCTATTAGTGCAAGTATTAAATTGTCGTCTGATACTTTGGTTTGCACCTAGGCGGGCTAACCCCACTATTGGTGGAAGTCTAGGCTGTCTCGATTGCACTAAGGCTGTCTACCAACGCTTCATGTCCATGATGTTATCGATGTGCATGTGCATATGCCTGAGTTTATATGGACATTCGTTACTGGATTTAAAAATAGTTTTCCCAATCGAGCCCCCAACTTCAACCAGACTCAATGCTGACTATTACAGTCACTTTCATAGCTAAAAAATAGATTCTTATATGTAGGCCAAAAGGGGGTGTTTTTTGTATCACTGTAGGGATCCTCTTCAAGCTTCGAACCGCACTTTATAATATGTTGTGATCAGTAATCTCAGCGTAAAAAATTCACTGACGATAGTATTCAATTTTAATGTGCCGTTTTTTGCGGGGGGGGGGACCCAGATCTGGAAACGAATGGTTGAGAATGTTGTTGGTCGTATCGCCAAAACCTTAGACGTATTTTATAATTAACAAGGAAAATCGACTCGTGAAGGCATATCCCGTTAAATGGACTTTTTCCATTTGCATGCATACGAAAAATGACGTTTTTTATCGGCCTTGTTTACAAACCACGTTTTGAGTGCCGTTTTTGGCGCTCAGGACATTCGAAATAAAGGGGCAAAGTAATTTTTTTTTAGAAAGTTTGATCCTTTTAGAAATTATGAAGACCAACAATGGTAGGGACATAAAAGATTCCGAAATGGCCGTTTTTTTAGTCATTCAAAAAAAGCATGTGTAAAGAAATGTTGATTTTTCTATGCAAAACCGGACACACGCATTTGAATCTTGTCTCCTCCCCTGTCTACCCTTCAAACGTAGCCAATACGTGATTTTGGTATGACCAATTTCCGTAAAGATCGGTTCAGTGTTTTGACAATTCTTGAAATTTTCAAAATATTTACCGTGCTTTTTGTTGACCTTGAATGCAAAATTAACTATCAAAAGTGTCCCGGACCGAACTTCGAGGCTTCCATCTAACCCGGGTTCAGAACACCTGTTCTCTCAAACCAATTTTATTAACATTCCTTTATTCTTCCTTGCGTACATTAACGATCCTTTGTCGTTCCAAATCGAACCGAGGAAACCAAATTTAAACTTTATACGTTTGCACTGCAAAATGTTAAAAATTTCCTCCAACTTTGCAATTTTTTTCCCTCGCAATCGGAAAGAAATATCGGGGCAATTTTGGTTTTAACCCGTTTGCTATTTCATTTGCTTCCGGGGGGGGGGGGGGGATTGTCAAACTCGGCTCTACCGCGCATCTCAAAATTCAAAAAAATGGAAAAGGGAAAAATCAAACAATATCGAAAAAAAGAAACGGTACCATTTTTGCATCTGGACACCCCCGCGTTTAAACTCCGCACGGGCACTTTACACACGCCGTAAGTGAAATTTGAATTCAGGATTTTTTAAACATTTTTTATTTAAACAGCAAATTTAACTTTTTTTCGAAATTACGCGCATTTCAAAATGTTTCATCATTGCCCCGGGCCAAAGTAATGGAACGGGTCCTAAAACCTTGTCGTGCCTGTACCCCGAAGATTTCGAACGCGCCGGTGTCGTCGGTGTTCGGATGCAAAGGCCTACTTTGGCGCGGCAACCGTGAGAAAACAAAATATGATTTTTTGAAGCCAAAACGGACACGCACGACTAGTTTGAGTCGTCCTAACGTGTATACCAAATGCTACAAATGGGTCTGTTGGTATCGACGATTATCGCAAAGTCCAATCTAGGTCGGAGAACCATCCGTTAATGTTAGAAAAATGTGTATCCATACTTTTTTACGATTTTAAATTGAAAAATGCAAACGGTAAAAAAGTGTCCCATAATCGTAGTCGAAGCGCATCTACATGGATCCGGGGTTCGAACCAAGTTCTCAAGACTAATTTTATTAAAATACCTCATCATTCCTTACATTAATTGCCTCGTTTAGCTGAATCAAACCAAGGGAAGCGATTTTATATTTTTTAATTACACTGTAAAATTTTTCAAAATTGTCCCAACTTTTTGGGAATTTTTTTCGCGCATTTTTGAAAAAGAAACTTGGGGACACTTTTTTAAAAAACTTGTTACCCATTCATTGGCGTTTTGTATTGCAAACTTTTGGGGTCCTACCGTAACACCAAAAATTTCCAAAAATTTGGAACCGAAAATCCAAACAATGCCCCATAAAAAAAGAGAATCGGACATTTTTTTTTTCAAAAATGTGCTCCAATTGACCGAGTTTATCTATTGTGTACACGTCGAAACAAAAAACGACTTTTGGGATGCTCCGAAGTAATATATCCGTTTTTCTAAATTTCTGCTTCAAATTTGAAATGTTTTTTCGTCGTCCCGGCCAAAGTATGGGGAAGTTGGTCCGCGGAACCTCGCGTTACTCGTACGGTAGTATTTCGACCCTCGGTACCCGGGTCGACGTTTTGGGCGCAACGCGTACTTTGGGCGCGGCAACCGTGCGAGTACAAAAATGCAAAAACGACGGTGTTTTTTTCGCGATTTTCGACTTTTTTGACCCGGAGCATTTTTTTCGGGTCGGGGGTATTTTTTTTCGGAAATTCGATCCTTTTCTCGCGGGGGCGTCAAAAGTACGCGTTTAAATCCCGCTCCTCGGCGGCCGAAACGTCCTCGCGTGGCAAAACTCGTTTTTACCGCCGCCAGTTCCCGTAGTTAACAGACTATCGTTATATCGACAAGAAGTCCGGCGCTCCGACGAGCGCGGCTTGGAAAGCCGCTTGCGCGGCGGGAATGGAAACCTCGTACTGAAAACTTCGTAGTTGGAAAACCTCGTTGACGCGACCAAAATCGCGAATCGGGGATTTTTCCCCCCCCCACCCCCGTGTATACGGCCGCGATTCGGTAAGTTTGCGGGTAAGGTTTTTGGTCGTTTATATCGAAGTGCCTGGGACAAATTTGTTTTTACGGAACACTTCGTACGGCCGCCGAACGCTGTCCGCCGCCTCTGAGTACGTGAAAATGATTTTCCGAAATCGTAAAACATTTTACAACGCCTTTTGTGTAAAATGTGTGAGAATGTTTTCCTGGGACATTGTTTCGGGACTCGGATGTGAAAGACGCCACTAAATCATACGCACTTGTATGCAATGCTGCTATATCGATACATTCCTGCGCCACGTCATGAGCCACATAGTCCAATCCTCGGGAACGGTACCTTACCTTGACAGAATGTATGCTCCAACGCGTCAGACCGGCCAAGCCAGGCCCAAACTATGCACAATCCCAGTACCATCTGGTGTGTCCCCCTCGCCCGTCCAAAGTTCGTGGATCTCCGAGCCGTTTGCCTGATTATTTTACAATTCAAGGTTCGGTTGTATTAACCATATTAGGTTTTTACATTCTCCTTCTGATGATGAAAAATCGCAAACCGAGACAGTTTTTCCAGTTTTTTCCTTTCATTTCGGCTATGGTAAGTGAACAGACTTAAATCTGAGGCGACAAATTGCATGGCCAGAATAATCAAAAAGTTCAATGCTGACGCTTCTTGTTTTCCGACACTTTTTCGGACGTCGCCGGATCCTACCCGCCGCCCCGAAAGCTCTGCGGGTAAAAGAGGATTAGTAAAAAAAATGTTATTACATTATTTTAACAATTAAAAATAACCCCTGCCCTGCGTTCGACCAATACGGTTCCAAGAACCCCAAGATGGACCCTATGCACAAAAAATTGCCATAGCTATATAAGAAACAGTGTTTTTTTTGATTTTTCACACAAAAATAGACCAACAATTTAAAAATAAAATAATTTAGTATAATGGCCGTAAATCCCTCCTGACGCCAATTGGTATCGCCCCAAAAATGAAATGGCATGAAGATATTGACACAAATGTATTAATGTCCGTTCCTAAAATCTCCCCCCCCCCCCCCTCCCTCCAATCAATCTCTCGAAAATCGGATGTCTTGGTACGCGGCCCTGTGACGTAATTGGAAAATTCAAACCGAAGAAGTTACTAAGACAACTAAATTTCAGCTAAAAGTCAAGGTTGTATTAAAACCGACTTTAACCACCCTCTTTTTTTCCCCCTCCCCCCTCCATCATATACCCACATCATGGTCCACCACAATGAAATGCTGGTATTAAACCTAGTTTTCCCTTCCTTCCTTTCCTCCTCCGCCAAAAGCTGGAAGATGTTGATAAAATGTATTAATTTCCATTTCCAAACCTCGCCCCCGCCCCCCACATACACCGGTTGTAGAGAAAAGAATGTTTTTTTTTTTTTGTATTTCCCACAATTGCTTCATTTTGCAACAGCGCTTTCGGACTCGCCTTGGCCTCCTGTACCGTTGTTAAAAATGTGTTTTTGATTTGGTACCACTTGGTATTTTTCCTTTTTTTTTCGGGACGCCCCAATTTTCCCTGTACGCTTTTCCGGGAAACCAATGTCGGCGCTGACGTCCGGTTCCGTATGTCCGAGATGACGAGATCGACATACATGCAAAAGTTATTACAAAGTATGTTTTTTGATTTCCCAACTCTTACCAACGATTTCCTAACACTTTTACGGAATTCGCTTCGACTTCCAAAACATTGTGGAAAAGAATTTTTGCAAATCGGAGAACATTTTGGTACTTTTTTTCGGGACGCCAAATTTTCCAGGACGCTTTTTCCCGGGATTACGCAAAAATTACCTTGTCAGTCCGTTCCGTAGAGCCAAGATGGCCCGGATCTAAAGAAGAACTGTGCCCCTAGTTTTATGCGAAAAAGAAATGTTTTTTTGGATCCCCCAAATAACCAATTACTTTTTCGACACGTTCGTACAGATATTGGCTCCTTTTGTAAAAATCCGGGACAAAAGTTTTCGGACGCATTTTCGGGACTTAAAAATGTAGTCGACTGCCGTCCGGGGATCCCGTCGTGGCCAAGATTGTCCCCATCAGAGAAGATTGCCCAACAGAAACAAGTTATTAAGAAAATAAATGTTTGTTATTGATTGCCCAAAAATGACCAACAATTTTCCGGGACTTTTCCGGACACAACATCTCAAGCGGGGTATCGAACCTAGGTCCCCCCGATTGCCTGTCGATATGGCGATGTCTCGTAGCTATAAGGGAAAGCACTCGCTGGACCTTGCACATCTGAGACCTGGGTTCGATACCCTACTTTAGATGGATTTATAATTTCTGTATTGATTCCCATAAAAACTCAAAGTGAAGTTGTGAAATGTAGTTAAAGGTCCCGCGAAACAATATTTGGGGATTTTCCGAAAATAAACAACCATTTACTTTATTATTTGGGGCCGTAATCCTCTGATGGCGGCCTCTGACGCCATTGAATCGCCCCGGAAATGAATGGTTTGAAGATATAATCAATTCTTGATTTCCATTTAGAAAATCCCCCCTTTCCCCCTTCTAAACAAGTGTAATTGTTGTCCAGACTCAAAACAGTCCTCGAATTTTGGATTCGTACCGAAAAAACATTAATAATTTCAGTGGATAATCAAGGGTTAAGATATTATAAAATAGACTTCCCCCCCCACCCCTGAAGCCCTTCACCAATATTTTCCTCTCGATTCCCTCATTGTGTTTCGTTGAAGCTAAACCCTTGTATTTCCCAGGACAAAAAAAATCATCGACTTGCCCCCCTTTCCCCCTCACCACCAAAAAAGCCTGCCACTGCCGCAATGTTTAGCCCCCCCCCCAATATGACCCACCACTTCTTGAAATATAAAACAAAACTTAATTTGGCAAATATGCACGATTATTTAGTCACCTTTGTTCTTCTATTATTTTCCGTTCGAAGATTCCCTGGCGTCTAAACAGTCTCTGCATTTGTGCTCATGCACTGAACTTCACACCAGGCCGACTATGTTGGTAACACGTCACTCCTACACAGTTCTATACATTGATGACGTAACTTTTTAGCCGACAGGCACGTGCCTGCGTGCTCCTACCTTCGTTGATGGCTCACTCGCATCAGAGGCTCAGCCAATGTCATGCTGCTACTACAGCTGTGTTCCCGCCGGAACGAAGGACGTGGGGGCCTCCCCGTGTTGCTAATAAATCCTTGGGAAATGCCATTATACTTTTTTTAAATTTCCCCCTGGGGCTGATTTGAAATATTCAATCATGCTTTGTACCCTCGTGCGAGGTTCACTACATTCAGTATTCGCCTAATTTCATTCTCACCTATGACATAACCTGTCTTATATATTATAAAATATCCCGACATTGTTATAAAGTTTATAGTTGGAATAGGTCCGTTCCTCCAGTTCATTTAGAATAATCACGTAAGTAAAAAGCTATATTAAAGATGGTTTTGTGTCACTTGTGTTCGTTTTTTTTACAAACTCCGGGACAACAAAAAGCTGGAATATGTCGATAAAATGTATTAACTCCCACATTTCCTCAAATCCCCCCCCCCCCCCACAATTTGCCCGAGTTGTTGGAGAAAAGATTTTCTTTTTTGTATTTTCCAAAATTGACGTACGATTTTGTCACAACGCTTTCGGACTCGCATTGGCCTCCTGAACACTTGTTTAAAAAACTTTTTTGATTTGGTACCACTTGGTATTTTTCCGGTTTTTCCTGGACGGCCCAATTTCCCTGGACGCTTTTCCGGGAACGCCATAATGTCGGCGTCTGACGTCCGTTCCGTAGTGTCCGTTATGGCGGAGATCGGGCAACAACAATTGCAAAAGTTATTCACAAAGTAATGTTTTTTTGATTTCCCAAAAATGAACAACGATTTTCCGAACACTTACGGATCACGTCCACCCTGTCGAAACTGTGGAAAGAAGAATTTTGCAAATCGGAACACTTTTTGTCCTTTTTCCGGGTTTCTTCGGAACGCCGGATTTTTCCGGGACGCTTTTTCCGGTAAACGAAACAATTGGCCTCGTCAGTCCGGTTCCGTAGACCAGGAATGGCCCCGGAATCGGAGAAGAACTGCCCCGAGTGATGACGAAGAAATTGTTTTTTTGATTCCCCAAAATGACCAACCACTTTTTTGAGAAATTCAAAGAATTTTTTGCACACGTCTAAAAATTTGACAGATCCTGACTATGGTTTTTTGGACCCAGCCCGCTGACTTTCGTTTCGGCGAAAAACAAAAATTCAAATATTTAATCTGAAATTCCCCCCGAAATTTTCCGGGAACGATTTTTTGGGACACTGAAAAATTGGCCTTGTCGTCCGGTTCCGTGGAGCCCAAGATGGCGCGGATCGGAGAAGCACTGCCCGAGTACCTGACGATTAGAAATGGTTTTTGGATCCCCAAAATGACCAAACCCTTTTTTTTTGAAAATTCAAAGAAATTTTTTGCACACAACCATCTTAAAGTTTATATATGGAGCGTCACGCTTATTGACCCGGCCCCGTGCGGTGTTTTTGGTTCACGAAAAACAAAAAATCAAAATATTTCAAATCCCTAAATTCCCCTTTGGCACCCCAAAAAAGGGTGACGTTTGCCCCGGGTCCAAGACCCTTCCAATTTCCACAGCTAAATAATACCATCGTTTTCGTTTTTTTTCCATCCTGCAGTCCCTGTCGTGTTTGTTTTTTGTTTGCACCTTATTCTTGTATGGGGGGCCAGCACCCCAACCCCCGCCGGGGCTTCCGGCCCCTGGACCCCGTCGAGGCAACCGCCCCCCAAACCCCCGTGCTATTCGAAACCCCTATTTTTAGTTCTTTTTTTCTGGAATCTGGGGGGCGGGGCCGCCGCCACCCCCGCCGGGGCTCCGCCCCTGGGCCCCGTACGGCGCAACTGCCCTGTACCCCGTGGGGGCCGCCCCCAAACCCCCGCCGAGGCTCCGCCACTTGGATCTTTGACTCGCACGAGCTTGTCCGCGGCCACTGTGACGTCATTTGAAAAAAAGAGCAAAATCTAAAAAATTTATTAAATTTACACCAATATTAAAAGTTTATGTACTGTAAAACTCGACTTTTCCCCCCCCACCCCCCCTGAATACACCAACCACTTTCAATATCCCCTCAATCATTGCCCATCAGGGACGACGGAAATACTGTATTTATCATAGTTTTCTGCAAAAGGCTTAAAGATATTGATGAAATGTATTAATTCCCATTTATAACCCCCCCACCCCTGCACCCCCTCGCTAAACGTGGTCATTGCTGTGGGTCTAGTCAAAACAACAGTGGTTCATGTCCTAGATTGACCCTTTACCAAAACCCGACCCCTGTGGTGCTTCATTGATTTTTTAAAAAGAATTAAATCATTGCAAAATTTTATTATAATTACATTTAATTTATATTTTTAATTACTCAATTGACCCTTTGAAACCCCTTTCACCTGGTGAATGTCCTACACGCAAACCCTTCTGTAGATCTTGTCTGTTCTAAGTAGATGTGTTGGTTTGGTTTTTAAATTTCATTATCTTCCCACGAGCCTTGTTCAAGTGCATATCTGTGTTTGATTTGATTTCTGAATTGGATAGTAGGGGCCACCTCCTTTCTTGACCTCAGCCTCTATTTGAGCACACTCCACATCTTCTAACAACATTTGAGATAGAAAGAATTTTTGCTACAAAAAATCGTTCCTTTCGTCTCGGTAGAAAGCACACTGTGAGCATGCAATAATATGTAACAAGGTAATTTATTACATTTTTGAATTACAAATTATTTTCAAGTGCAATTTCCGGCGCTCAGGCCCTTTGAAAAGTGATCGAAGTTTATTTTGTTATTAAGATTGATGTTCATATTATTAAGTAGCCAACATGGTAGGGACCTAAAAGTCGAAATAGGGCCTGGTTTCAGGCCATTTCAACAATCTGATGGTAAGAATGCTATTACATTAGTTCATCACACTACACAGTGATTATCGTTCCGAAGGAAAAAACACGTGCGAATGTCACAAACCACAAAAGTGTTTGTTATCGATATGTAGGTACAGGACCCGTGCTTTCCGGGCAATAATTTTTGGTGTTTCCCCAAAAAATGCTACGATGAGGATACAACGGTCGTCAAAGTGGGCATTTTGGGGCGAAATCGATGCCAAATAATGCGTGAAAATTCATTTCCGATTTATTTTTCGCCCACTGGGAGTAAACACGAAGAGCTAAAACTTGTCTAATCGTATTGTCCGAATCTTGAACGATTTTTATAGTACAATATAATAGTTTTATTTGCCCGATATGACCCGTTTTTGAATTTTGTTCCGATGAAACAAAATTAAAGTTTTAAAATAAATAAGTACACCTGATAGTTTTTGCGGTTTTCCAACACCTCGCTAAGTAACAAAGTGCCAAGTGTGTTATAACACATTGGTAGGGGATTGTCCCGTAAAGGGACCGGGGGGGGGGGGGGGGTCCCATTGATAATTTTCTTAAAGAATATTTACGTGAATTTTGGCCCCCTCCAGTGCGAAGTAGACTGCAAAACGGACGTACCGAGGAACTTTCAACATGAACGCGTCCCGACGGGTTCGATTCCCGTACCCAAACTATTGGTACACATATACATACATCCCCCCAAAGGGGATTGTGCGCGATTTTTTTTTTTTAGAAACGTTCAATTCGAATTTGAAATATTTCCACATGCCAGGTGTAAATTAAAGTTTTTGTTAAGTTTGTTAAATTTGTTTTTTTCGCGTTTATCTTACGAAATTTCCGGGAAAATATTTTCCACCCTCTTGTGCGTCCCGTCTTTAAGCTTATGAAAATCACCAAGACCAATCTTCTAGAGTTTAACCGAAAATTGGTGAAAAAAATTCGGAAAGTCAAAATTTTGAAGTGCCAAATATAAGAATAGGGTACATTTGGGGAACTTTATAGGCTGTGGACATGTAAAATTCCATCCCCCAGAGGTGATTTTGAAGGATAAAATTAAAAAAAAATCATTTCTCGTAGAAAGTTGGTGAAATTTTGGAGTGTTGCGAAATTCCCGCGATTTTTTCACCAGAGTCGAACTGTTCAAATCGTCGCCACGGCCAAACCAATAGATATGGGCGAAAAGTCAAGAGGTTTTTTTCGTCGTCGACGCGTGAGCGCCCCCGACTGTGCCGGCGCCGAGCGGTTTGCGCGCGTACTTGTGGCGCCGCGTCGGCCGCCTGTTTTGGTCCGCGTTTTGTGGGCGAAATGAGCACGAATTTGCCGAGTCGCAATACATCGAAAAGTGTTTTAGAAGTCGGCGCCGCAGTTGCGAGTGTATTTTTACGTTCTGAAGACTCGGAGAAAATAAATTCCGGTCGCGTACGTCGCCGAGGTCGGCCGCCCACGGAGCGGGAAACTGATTTTCGGTCGGCCCCCCAAAGTCGGGCCGCCCCAAAATGTGGCGCTAGCAGAGCTATGGTATTGGGTAGATAGGTGTTTTCAGCGATAAAAAGTTAAAATTCATATCCAACTTCTTGTAATTTTAGTTGTAAGTTTTTGTAACAATAATACATTAATTCAATATATACAATAAACGTCAGAGGTTTTCTTTCACATTTTGGACATTCCCTTCCCAATTCACCCGTTATCTCCCCCCCCCCCAATATCCTAGAGTCACCTGAAGGAAGAGGCTCCATCTAGGGTACAACCTACAGCGGACATCTTACGAATAACGTATTTTATTTACTGCCATAATAATGCCATATTATATTTCCATAATATTAATTTTCATAATAAAAAATAAATATAATAAGTCTTACAGTGGCTACCGCTGACGAATGCTACTTTCTGTCTGTCTGAACTCTGACCCCATCCCATGTCAGACCTGCGACACTTAGTATATATCAAGTATGTGGTATCTGTGAAACAGTCCATGGTTGTGCCCTACGTTTGGTGCCCGCCACGATACACTGAAACTTTGGTAAAAGGTTTTCGATTTGCATATATGGTTATTTGACGACCTGGGGTTATGTTTTGTATCACTTTCCATGACCCTGTTCTCGGGATCGTTTCATTATTATGTGCCCATTACGATGAATGTCTCCAGTATCCACCGTCATTATATTCACATAATATTATACTGACACTCGAGTTCTGTCTCTATCGTTGTTCATGATGTATGACATTTTAAAAATGTTAGCTCGCCGAGCAGAATAATTTTAAAATTTATTTTATTTTATTTGCACTTCTCGCGCCTTGTTGGCGAGACGACGATGCAGGTGGGGGTGGCACGATATTTGTCTAGCCTTGCAAATTATGCATTGCAGTTTGCAGTAGTATTACACAGAAAATACAAAGCAGTCCTTCATTCTGTTGAGAGAATACGAAGAACCTAACAGTAATGGGGGAACAGAGAGAGAGAGAGAGAGAGAGAGAGAGAGAGAGAGAGAGAGAGAGAGAGAGAGAAAAAAAGAGGGGGGGGGGGGGGGTAGGGTAGAGTGAGAATGATCGATTTGTACGGTCATATTATTTATAGTAAGAATCCCTTTCATTCGGATGGCTAATGAGAAAAGCATGAATTATATTTTATAGCTAAACAGTAGTTAGTAATGCACATACTATGATGTAGTTACGACTATGACGAGTATTTTACGATTATTGACTACAATTCAAAATTCAAAAAGTCCGCCACGACCGGAATTCGAACCCGGGTCTCCCGCACTCTAATTTTTTTTAACTTGTCTTAATTTAATTTTTTACATTGTAGTAAATAATAACAATTACACCTTACCAATCGGGGGGGGGGGGAGGAATAGAAGTAGATAGGAGGAAAAGGAATAGGGGAATAGAAGGAGAAAAAGAGTATGTTTTGGTTAAATTTTTCATAGATTAAGATTACGTTTGTCATTGCATATCTTCAACAATTGAAATTATAAAGTAAGACTGTGAGGTTTGGATGTGACCCCAAGATCATGTTGCAACTACTATGTAGCTTCATTCTACATTCTCATTCACAAATCATGTTATTTACGGGTACAGGGTAGAATGATAGATAACCCTTTTCTAAGTATGTAATATACTCTTCAGAAAATAATTAACTATTTACTTGATTTAATTTCTATTTGCAAAGATTATCAGTTCATTCTTATCCACTAAAAATAAAGCAATGGTTTGAAATGAAATATATATATTAATATTATAAACAGTTCTGATATTGTACTGCAGTGTTCGATTTGTTTACGTTATATATTGCGTAGCTTAGAAAACACGTTGCACAACAGAGATTTGTGACGAATCGAAGATGATCCTGATGCCAACTGTTTGTTCTAAGAATTGATTGTTATTGTGACTTCCTAACGACAGGTGCAATTTGAGTCCCAAACAATAACAAATACCCTCCTCATGAAGACGCCTATGTGCTAAATGAGAATAGTAATTTGTGAAGAAATCTCATGTCCCGAAGGTATAGTGAGTGGCGTCTGTAGGCTGTCATTCACAGACAGACAAGACGAGAGAGACATACATAATAATATTGTCTTGTTGTTGGGTCTGTTCTGTTGGCTCAGCTAAGGTGATCGAAATCCAAGGCGCCAGCAAAACAAACGTCCAGCTTGCATCCTGATGTAGAGTTTGTGTTTCTTGGAAGTCTTCGCTAAGCACACTCGATCTACTCGACTGAACATGATGCGACGCGACGAGAGAGGCTGGACATGGGTCCAAGATTGACACCACAGATACCTAAACATTACACAGTTATTTGCTAGCTAAAGTCCTTTGCAAGTAAAGAAAGATCCCAGGTATCAAGAAATTTCCCCTCCTCGTTACCACCTCCCCTCGGCACGGGTGACAGTACTCGCGAGACGTTGGAATGCGGTAGGCGCATGACCCATTCATCCAGGTGTCATTGTTAAGAAATCAATTTTTGATGTAGTTAAAATGTTATAATTTCTCATTTATTTTCAAATATATGCAATAATCATGTAAAATTAATATAAAATAAACTTTTTAATTTAAAAAAAAAAATTTAAAAAATAGCATGAAACTGCCGTAATTAGAGTTAGTTGTAACTTCATGGTCACGATCAGAATAATTACGACAGGCAATAATTACGGCAGTCTTCACAGCTATTTTAAAAATACAAAGTTTATTTTATATTAAATTTTACATAATTATTCCATATATTTGAAAATAAATGAGAAATATAACATTTTAACTACATCAAAAATTGATTTCTTAACATGACACCTGGATGCTCATGCGGCCTACCGCATTCCAACGTCTCGCGAGTACTGTCACCCGTGCCGAGTGGAGGTGGTAACGAGGAGGGGAAATTTCTTGATACCTGGGATCTTTCTTTACTTGCAAAGGACTTTAGAACCTAGAATTTTGAGAAATGTAAAAAAAAGTCCAGAACGTTGTTACGAATTTGGGGGGGGGGGGAGTATAGGAGAACTGGCCAACAGTTTTTATCCAATCAAAATTGCTTGAGCGACAAATCCAGCAAATGTAATAGACTACTCCACACACTCTACTACAAAAATTGACTCTTTTCAAACATTAGTACGAAGATGACTGACTACACAACCTGTACTAGCGCAGAAGCGATTTTTTTTATTGTTTAAGAACTTTTTTTTTTAAATTAAATTTTTTTATGGTCTACTTACGGTACAAGGCTCTTTCAGGCGACCTTCGGCCGTTTTCGACCTCTAATTTTCTCCCCAAAAATTGACTCTTTGGGACGGTATTCGCGATAAGAGAACATTTCAAAAAGTCAAATAATTTTGTCTCCGCACAAACTTTGGAAGTAACTACAAATACATTTTTTTCGCTTTTTTTTAAAAAAAAATGCTGTGTTTGGAACATACAGGGGGCCCTGAACGCCTACACTACATTTGTAAATTTTTTCCCTTTTAAATCTACAAAGTTTTTTACGTGCAATAGCTTTTTTTTCATGTGGGCCTTTTAAATTAAATTTTTAATTTTTTCATGGATATACTTTTAAAAAACCCCAAAATTTTTTTTAATTTAGCCAAAGGCCCAACGCTGCAGGTACCGGTAGGGGGTAATGCTCGGGTAATGAAACAACACTTGAAAAATGAAATGTCAATTAGTAGTGTGCATGGTTGGTCTGGTTTTCATTTTTTGCTTTCCCTCAGCATAAATAATATTTTAAATCAGGGATAATGAGACCAAATAATAAAAAAACCTGCCTTCCCAAAATGCAAAGCCCTTTTAAAAACACTTCGATTTTTTTTAAAGTGCTCTATAGTTAAAAAATAGATATATTTTGGGTCAAAGATGAACCAGGGTTTGGGGAGCCCCGGTCCTCGCTCCCTTTTGCGAAATTGATTATTTACCCCCACTTCTTCTAACAAACCCTATCCCCCGGCAGCAGAAAATATAATATATCCTTCATATGCAGGCGCAATGCTTCCTTCTTTAATTACCAAAAAACCCCCTGTTTTTTTTTTTCGTAGCATTTTTTTCGCCATCTTCCCTTTCCAAACCCTCTTTTTTTTTTCCCGACCTGTTGCTTAAAAAACGCAACAAAATTTTCCCCACGCCCTGGCCGCCCCCCCCCCCACACAACTCGCACATGTGCAACAGGCTTCGGGTTTTCATCCCCCCTCCCCCCGCCTGCGTGGCACATAAGACGTCACATAAAACAAAGTTTTTCTGTTTATTATACCCTCCCCAAAAAAGGCAAAAAAACCCTTGGCAAAACCAAAGCGTTTGCAAGTAAAGCCTTTTGGCTTCACGAAAATTTCCCGAGGTAATTTTTTTAAAAATTTGGGCCGCAATAAAAATTCTGATGATGGACGCCGACGCTTTCTTTTTTCTTGCAGGGGAAAAATTTTGGGGGGGCCCTTATTTCTAATAATAAGAGGAGACCTACTTACGGACTTAGCTAAATATTCACTTTTTAATTTTCACAGGTGCAAACTGCTAACATATCGGACATCAAAACTTATTTCCATGTACACCTAAGGGATGTATGTATTACTATTTTACAAAACTAGCTATAAATTTAATAATTTGCTTTTAACAGGAAAAGCCGTCCGCGAATCTCGTAAGTCCGAAAGTTTGGGCGAAAGGCTCGAACGTTTGCCTTAGGGGGAGGGTGGGTTCGATCCCGCTGGTATGGGATGGGTTTATTGTCTTTCCCCCCCATCAATCCCCAAATCCATCGCCCTCGAATAGCAGTTTTTGCAATTTTAGAACCCAATAGAAGAAAAAACAAAATCGCAGAATAAAGCAATGAGTTTAAAAAATAGAAAGTTTTGAAGGTTAAATTTTATATTTTTATCAGTGGCGAAACCCAAAGGGGGGGGGGGGGGGGGACCCCCCCCCCCCCTTTTGCAAAAAAATGTGGAATTTAAATTAAACGTTTCTGCAATCACATGCACATTATGCCACTTTTCAACTTTTTAATTTTTTAAATTTTTTGGGGCTTTTGTTTGTTTTAAATTTTTTTTGATTTTTTCAGTCATAATAATTATTAAAATGCAAAAAAATTTAAAAAATTTATCACTTTATTGTTTTTAACCTTTCATGTGCCAAAATTTAACCTTCTAGTAGTGGAACTTCATGTAGGTTTTAAAAAAAAAGTAAAAAGCCCCTTTTTTATAAAAATTTTAAAAAAAAAGGGGCTTTTACTTGTTTTAAAAGTTTTTCTTTTGTGATTCCCCAAAAGCGCACAAATTTTCCCCAAAAATGACCTTGAAAATAAAAATTTTTCCCGGGGGGGGCCCCCATTTAGGGTTTTGGGTTTTATCTATAAGTAATTGGTCAAAAACCCCCCCCCCCCCTTTTCAATTTCTGGAACCCACTAAATTGTGATTTTTGTTTAACACATGATAATTCAAAAGGGGAAAGATCTCAAACCCCGGGGTTTACTTGTCCCAGTACCTGAGCAAACCCTTCTTTTAATTATTTCCCCGCTCCGGTTTGGGGGTCAATGGAAAATTCCCTTTGGGAAAATACGGGTAATTCAATAGTGAAGACCTAGAAAAAATAAAATAAACACTTTTTAAACCCTAAAATTTTTTAAAAAAAAAAAATTACTTGAAATTGTGTTTATCTGACAGATAATACATTTTAAATATAAACCCCTTTTTTTTTTTTTTCTCGTAGCCATTTATTTTTTGGGGGGGAACGTGGATTGAATAAAATGGCTAAATTGAGCTAAAAGAAAAACAAAAAGGAGTAAATCCGTCATACTGTCCCGCTAAACTCAATTTCAAGGGTTAAAAAAAAAATTTTATAAAAAAATAGAAAGAGTTTTTAAAAAGTGTGATTTTAATTTACTATTGTACTTTACATTTTAATTTTCCAAAATTTTCTAGGGATTATCCCTTGACCCCCAAGCCCGGGGCGGGAATTTTAAGAAGGGGCCCGTGTTGAGACAGATGTAGACACTGATTATTGATTGGCAAATTTCCCTATCAGCTCAGATTTTAGGGTTTCGCTTTGAGAACAAAAAAACAAAAACAGAGAAAAACTCTAGATTTTCATCAGGTTATGGGGGGTGGTTTTAAAGCTCGTAAAAACCCCATGCGAATGGGCATGTATAGATTATTGGGGAGATTTCGAGGAATTCCCCATGAGGACCTCACCGCCCCCTTTGTGCGTGTATAAAATGCCACGCAAATATCTTTTTTCGCCCTCATCATGCACGCCACGAAAAACCCCGTTTTCACTTTTTTATTTCCCGCACGCTTTGGGCAGGGGGCCCCTTTTTTGAGAAGTCACGTGAAAACCCTTTTGTCAATTACCCGCTTTCCAAAGCAAAACATACATCACAATGGAGCAGCGAAGGGAAAATGTGCAGACCTAAAAAATACCTTTGGGGAAAAACGTATAAATGCATGAAAGCTCAATTAACAACTTTCTAAACAATTTTCTAAAACAAAATTTTTTGTTTTTAAAAAGATAACTGATGAAGTTTACACACAAACCTTTTGAAGAAACCTTTAAGCATGGTGGCCGGGAAAGTTCACAAAAAAAAAAAAAAATGGGGAAAACCCCGGTTCATTATATTGGGGGGCGTACTGCGGGCGGCACCGGGGCTTTGGAAAAGCGCCCTAATCGTGATATTCCAATTAGCGGGGGAGGTTTTTGTGATCTTTCTTTTTTTTTTCTTCTTCTGCATGTTTGGCACAAGCACCCCTTGGCCCGTATAAATGCCGGGGATGGGGCCCTTTTAAAATAATAATTAAAGATAGGCCAAATTTTTTGGGGCCTCTCCCCCCCCCCCCCCCCCCCCGCAACTATTTAAATCCAAAAAATCGTTTTTTTGAATTTTTGTGGGAAAACAATGCAAAGTTTCCTATTTTTCGCAATAATGTTTTTTTTTTGGGTTTCTAGGGCCTATTTCCCACAAATTTTAAAATTATCAATTTATTTAAAAGGTTAAAAACGATGTAAATGTAATTCTATAGTTTCCCCGGGGGGGTTTTTTAATGTTACATGGGGCTCGAAGTCCCGAATCGTTTGTACTGCAACGCGCTTACGCGGCCCTTTTCCGTTCTTTCGAAACCGGCCACCAATTTCCCCAGAGACCCCGGTAATTGCCATTTCCGACGATCCTACTTTTTTCCCTTTTCACTATAAAAGAAACGCAGCCCTCGTGTGGGTAAGAACCCTTAAATACGCAAAAATGCGAAATCAAAATATCCGCCAATATTTTTTTTTTCAGTTGACAACTGCTCTTTTTAAATTTAAATATCAAATTTTTTTTTTGGGATAGGGTTTTTGGGTTTTCTAGTCCCAGATACACGACTTTGTTTTTGTGTTTTTTTGAACGTTTTATGTTTTTTGAAAATTTTTCCCAGTATTTTTCCAATCATTATATCCCTGTGAAAAATTGTTACTTTCCACCAAAAAATTTTCCAAAGGGTGCAAAACACTGTACCTTGGGGGGGTGAGTATGCCACCCAGTGGCAGTACACAACTTCACCATTGACACGGATATCAGAGTACACCACGTAGTGTACTCTATTATCTGTGCCATTGACATTCTCCCGATGTAAAAAGTTTTCCTAAAATATCGATTTTTGTCAGAGTAAAGACGAAGTGAACCCATTAAATCTCCGTCAATGTTTTGAACAATGCCGTGTTTAGCAATGTAATCTATGAGTGAATCACTGATTACCAACGTCGCTGGATCTTCAAATTGTCATGCCGTTCACTTACAGATTTTTCAGCGACGTTGTGACAGTTTGAGTTTGAAGTAGACGGCTTCGTTAAATCATTTCTGGTGGAAGTTCTGTCCAAATCAATAAAATCATGCACGGCGATCGCTACAGCCTCACTAGATGAATTCGGTTTAGAATACATGTGACAATGACATTGCCCTGTGCGCCCTAAGCATTGCTAACGAAGTAATTTTTCAGCATACTTTCTAACCCAATTTTTGTGGCAGTCGTGGGGGGGCAGAACAAACTGCAAAATGAGTGCAAAGTCAGTTTTATGCATGTTTTGAATTAATCAATCTTGCAATCTCCCAGTTCATTACTTTATATATTTTTTAATTTGTGCTTACATCACGCCTGGAGGGGGACGCAGGCGCCCCCCAGTCTCTTGGCGCCCTAGGCACGTGCCTAGTGTGCCTATTGGGTAATACGACCCTGACTGACGGCAAACTAGTTTTTAAGTTGTTGTGGTGATGCAACGTCAAATGAATTCAGTGAAAATTCGACTATCCCCCCCCCCCTAGCCTTACCAACACGGAAAAAAGGTACGTTCGAGGACGACGTAAATTGCTATATCGATCAAGAAAGATACTTTTGTTATGATTTTTTTTTTCAATTTGTAGTATCGTTTGCCATTTCGTCACACGACAATTCATGACATATTGGAAACATTGATCAAAAATAAACATTTATTTTATAGGTGGACTTTGATCTAAAAAAATTCGTTGTATATATCCGAGGAAGAAAAAATACCAAAATAATATGTTGATATGCCTGCATGTAAGAAAAGTTTTAAAGGAGTAGACTACGTGCCGGTACCGGGTTTCCCCTCCTCCCGTCTAATCATACTTCATCCTCATCTATCACCACTCATCGTCTCGAATAGCCTTAGTCGTAAAGCAATATCAAATCAATCAAACGTATAAAGTGAATCGTAAACAAATTAAAATCAAGGTTGTCTGGCGATCGAACATTTTGCCCGTGTAAAATCGCATTAGCAAAACCCATAACAATCTTTAATGCGGTTATTTATTACTCATTTTTCATTTATCGCATTCCACCCAGCATGGCAGGTGTTTGACTCAAGTCTCAAGCATATACGCACTTCCAGCTAAAGCCCTCCCTATATATATGGCTTTATAGCTTATGTCACGTCGAGAACACAAATACCCACGTGAAAATTATGATGCATAATACCTTTATGCCCTTGAATGTTGTATTTTAATTTGTTTGTAAATTGTAAATTTATGTTTGTATAAAGTAAATAGATGTATTTACCTCTCGATTATCAAGCGAATAATTACAGAAAAGTGAATAACATCAACATATAAGTGTAGCCTTCGTCTACCGTCACTAATGTGACAATGTAATGTATTATTACATTCAATGAGCCATGACTGAGAGTTGCAATTTTGCAAACAATACAACCAGGGAAGTGTTGAGTAAATCTAATCAATATGCATACTCGAGGTGATGGTTTATACTTTATACCATCAACAAGAAATGCTATGAAAACAGGAATGTTGAAAAACTCGTTTTTTCAACAATGAATATGAATAATATAACAATAACAATATATATGGTTGGCTTAATTATAGAATATTTTAATTGCTATATTTCCCATTTAAAAAAGTCGATATTTGGTTGGTTATCGCTCACTCGTCGATTGCGTCGGGGCCTACAGGGTTGGCTTGGTCGATTTGGTTTAATGTCCCCACTGATAATCATTTATATGACTTAGTGAGACTCTAAAATACGAATTTATTTATTTATTTGATTAATTTTGCTACAAAGTACAAACGGCCTCTAATAGTATTTAATTATTTTAGCCAAATATCAGCGATCTTTTCAAGATATTATAAAGTATTAAAATTACTAGGAAAACGCTTAAGTCCCGCGCGTTGTTGGATGAGCGTAATTAATGCATTGAGATGCCAGGTGTTATGCAGATTATCTGTTGTTCTGTGAAAAAAAACATTACTAAGTCGAAATTGTTTTTTAATTAAATTAAATTAAATTAAAATTAGCTTTAATTTTTAATTTTTTCATAAGAAATAATTATTCGATTGCGCACAAATTTTACACGAATATATTAATCCATAAAATTAAGGTTCTGTGAAAAAATCATTATAATCGGATAAAGCATGTAGGTGTTATAAGTCGAAGAAATTTTTAAATAATCGAAAAAAAATCGTAAAATTGCGATTTTTATGAGAAATAATTTTTTGATTGCGCTCAAAAACGTGGCAGTTCTTACTTCAGAGATTTCGAAGGCCTCCATAAAATTTCATCGCATCGGAGTATCGGTTAGCCGGAATCGTGTTAACAGACAGACAAAAATACAGAAAAAAAAAAAAAAAAACATTCCGGATTTTTTTCTTCAGTGGTAGTGAATGGATCTTCGCTTCGCTCGCTACGCTCATCCAATTATGCCCTTTTCTCGGAAGAACTAACAACTAAGTGGGTGTAGATGAACTTTATATCTCAAATAGTTACAGAAAGAATCGGTATGGATTTCCAAAGCAGAATAATTATCAATTAATATATGGTATCTAATTGCGTCCCGACAATTTGCTATTTTTACACTAGGAAAACGCTTAAGTCCCGCTCCGCGTTGTTGGATGAGCGTAATTGGTGAATTGAGCTGCCATGTGTTTTGCGGATTTTCTGTTGTTTCTGTGAAAAAATCAGAACTTTGTTGAATTTTTTTAAAAATTAATCAAATTAAATAAAAATTAACTTATTTTTTTTAAATTAATCGTAATTTTAAAAAAGGAAAAAATCATAATATTGAAATTTTCATAGAAATAATTATTCGATTGCGCACAAATTTTACACGAATATATTAATTCTTAAAATTAAGGTTCTGTGAAAAAAATCATTACAAGCGGATAAAGCAAGTAGGTGTTTTATGTCGAAGAAATTTAAAAAATCGAAAAATATCGTAAAATTGCGATTATCACGAGAAATAATTTTTCTATTGCGCTCAAAAACGTGGCAGTTCTTAGTTCAGAGATTCGAAGGCCTCCATAAAATTTCATCGCAATCGGAGTATCGGTTTAGCCGGAATCGTGTTAACAGACAGACAAAAATACAAAAAGAGAAGAAAAAAAAAAAAAAAAAAAAAAAAAACATTCCGGATTTTTTTCTCCAGTTTTAGTGAAATGGAATCTTCGCTTCGCTCGCTACGCTCGCTACGCTCATCCAAAATTCTTATTTTATGTAGGTATCGTTTTAAATAATATATTGGTAAATTTTTAAAACCACTACCTTGGCATTCTGAAATGGGTTATGTATTTTATTTTGCGATCTTGAAATATGATTATAATTCATTGCACTGCTTTTTTATACTATTCATGGTAATTTGAGCATAATCATTTCGTTTTTGATTTATGTTGATTGCTAATTTTTTTTCTTTGTATGCAAAAGTAAAAAATCTTATCTAAAGAAGATTTGGTCAAGATTTGGTCAAGTTGGTTATGGAATGGAATGTTAATTTGTTAAGTTCAAGTACAAAATAAGTGTGTCTATGTATGGGCAATTGAAAGCTAATTCGAGGTAATAAACACAATAGGGAATGCTCATTAACTTCTTTTTATCACTCCATTCTGAATTTGTGAATATGTGATAAATTTTATTATTTAGATAAGATTTATATTTGGAAAAAACGAGTCTCTAGGCACGATAAGCCATTATTATTTTATTGACCAAAAGACATAAAGTTTCAAATATTTACTTTGCGGTTTAAATTGCAGTTTATCCATTTCTTACACCCACGTCAATATTTAGAGACTCAGTGAGCATTCCCAACTTTTCAATAAATTTTAGATCAAAAATACAAATTTTTAATCGATAATGCTATTTGAAAAAAACACTCATAATGACCACCACCAACCTATTATACACACACATATGGGCTGGTGTTCGCAGCGAAGTGCTTGAGCCTAGCCACCTGACTGCATGTGGTTTCTAACTATTGCGTGGGCTTCTAAAGTCGCCTTCAGCCTTGCTTAGTCGATAGCTTATCCCACCCCAGGAAACAGGAAGCGGTCCGGACCAACCTCTGGGTTATCAATCATGCACATTCCGTTCTGCCCCCGGGACGTGGGCCGTCCACAGTCTAGTTTCATTGTCCTTCCACAGCGCATAGCCATAGGGCGGGCAAATCAGACGCATAGGGCGCATTAGGGCTGGGCAAATATATCGTACGATATCGATATGTGGAAATCAGTTTCGATATCCGATATTTTGGCTCCATTCAAAATTTCGAAAGCAAAACA
Organism: Sweltsa coloradensis; assembly: GCA_024449915.1. Lineage (NCBI taxonomy): Eukaryota > Metazoa > Arthropoda > Insecta > Plecoptera > Chloroperlidae > Sweltsa > Sweltsa coloradensis. The sequence goes on from JAMZAV010008537.1 coordinate 27,281, forward strand.
AAAAGAAAGTAAAAATTATTTTTTTCATGTGAAAATATTAAATGAGATACGATTTTTGAACATGTAAATGCGTAAGTAACCCTTTAATGCTGTGTAAAATACATCAGAAAAATGAATGTATTTCTTATAAATTTCGGTTCGGTCACGTTGGAATTAGAGTGTGTTTTCGATTTTTATTAAAAAAATCAAATATCATTTTTTATTTTATTTAAATAACTTTTCAGTTTTAATCAGATTTTTTCTATTTAAATCAGATTTTTATTGATTCAAATCAACAATATCAGTATTCCAAAACTTGTCAAGTTGGTGAGCGGATCAAATACTTTCACAAGCGTTTCAGAAAATAAAATTACATTTTGTAAAGGAAGCGTGTTGCTCAAACTGAAAAAAGTGCATTTTGATTCAAATCAAATCAAATGATTTTTTTAATAAAAATAAAAAACACCCTAATTTAGGTGCCGGGAAATCATTATCTCCGACTTTTAGTTATGGTGGAGGAGCCGGGAAATTATTCCTGACTTTTAGTATGGTGGAGGTGCCGGGAAATTATCCCTGACTTTTAGTTATGGTGGAGGTGCCAGGAAATTATCACTGACTTTTAGTTATGGTGGAGGTGCCGGGAAATTATCACTGACTTT
>JAMZAV010008538.1:0-53970 GCA_024449915.1 Sweltsa coloradensis
GACTAGATGAAATACAAGAACTTACCTTCTGAAGATGGCTGGAAAATTGAAATGGAACAACACCTTCCCGAATTGTCTACTGTGACAGATGGATAAAACAACCTTGCTCGAAATGTTTGCCACATAACACACTGTATTTTGATGGTTTAAAATCCTTTCTCTTAGTAGCAATGATCCATTTGTCATTTAATGGTTTATTCTTTAGAGGAAATCTGAAATTAAGCATAGCATAAATCAGATCTAGGTGGCTACCTACCTACTAGGCCTACACTAGTATTCTTTAGTCCTCCATATTATCGGTCCTGTAGGCCTAGGGTTAAGGGAATCATTTTTGACATTTATAATATTGTGCAGATCTACATATTATTGTCCATCATGGCTAAGGATAATCGTAAGAATCATCTTACGACTTATGAACATTGGAGGTTATAGGCCTAGGCAAGGTTAAGACAATCGTCAATAATTGTGAACATTTATTTAAAAGCGTAGGCCTAGCTCGAAACTAACTTATGAAAGGACACCGTTCTTTTCTTGTCGTGTTTACTTGAGCATGCCCAAGCCGCACACTTTACAACCATCTCTCAAAAGTCAAAACAATCTTGGACGTCATTGAAAACGTGTGACAAGCATATGTCAACATTTCAAACGGGACCACTTCAAGATGGCGATTTGGCGGTTCAACTTGCTACACTAGCGCCTGTGCGGAAGTATTGGAGACTGCGTATCTAGCCTACAATAGGGGTTACACATCAATGCTTTACTCCCAAGTCAAAACGGAATCTAACGCTCTGCGCGCTGAGGGCGGCTCAAATGTGAAACTAATAAAAGCACTGCACGCTAAATATGGTTAGTAGATTATCGATATGCAGTGACAATGCAAAAACCAAAACAACAGACGAAACATCAAACTTCAATTTTATTTCAATTATATTAGCCCACGGCCCTAGCCTTTTAAAACGATTTACTTTTGATTTATTATTGTACTATAAAGTGTTGCGCAGGCGTCACTGACATTTTCGTGCGAAATTAATTGAGATATGGGTTGTTTAAGCCTTACGGACGTAAGTGTAGCCTAGGCCCAAGGCCACAATACAGTTTTCAGACGTAAGTACGCCCTTGGCATTCAAATCGAAATCTTGAACAATACATATTGTCGGCCTAGGTCCTAAGCTTAGGTCTACTCCATCAGAAATATCCTCATTAATAAAGAGAGTTTGGTTTATGCCAAAACATTCGCCAACATTCGATCGTATTTAATATTTTGACGTTTCCGCCATTTGTCGTCATCGACTGTTAACTAAGGAACGTGAAAGGAACTATAAGTTCCTTTTGAGGAACGAGGAACGTTTCAGTTCCTTTTTTATTGGAAAGGAACGAGGAACGTCTCAGTTCCTTTTTAGGTAGGAGTAACTTAACTTCTCAAAGTTCCTTTTATGGGGGAACGGCGGGAACGTGCCCAAGACTGACCAAGAGTAAGAACAAGATCAAGTAATGAGATCAAGAACGGTGAAGAACACTATTCGGTTAGGTCCCTAAACCAAAGATTAGTCATGTTTTGCCTAAACTACCGTATATAGGATTTGCACCGCACCAGGCATTATAATAATAATAATAATAATAATAATAATAATAATAATAATAATAATAATAATTTTTTTTTTTTTTTTTTATTGGAAGTACATATTTAAATACATGATTAGTTCAGTATGGAAACGAGTCCCACAAGCCACACAAGCGGCTTAGCTGTGGGGATAAAAAACATTGACAATTAATAAAAATAACCCAGACTCCAGACTTTATAATATTGATATAGGGGAGACCGGGGCTAGTTGGCCACGTTTTTACAGTTGGAATTTTAGCAAGGAATCTAATTAAAGAAATGATTGATATCTTTCTGTAATCATTTCTTCAATCTTTGATGCACTTAAAAAAAAATACTTTAATTTTTTAGTTACTTAGTTTAATACAATAAACAACAAAAATAACTTGGAATGTGAATTGGCCAACCTGCCCCGTGTCAGGGGTTGGTTGGCCCAGTACATAAGAATAGTTATTTTTGTTGTTTATTGTTTATTTTTAAATGTTGAAGGATTTTTTTTGAAGTGCAACGCAGATTGAAGAAATGATTACAGAAAGAAAGAAATCATTTATTTCATTAGATTCCTTCCTAAAATTCTAAATGTAATAACGTGGCCAACCAGCCCCGGTCTCCCTAGGTCTAGTATCAGAAATTCCACTTAACCTGCAAAGTGAATGGGTGGGCCAACCAGCCCCATCACGCATTTATACATAATTGTTTGCGTTTGTATTAGATCCTACAGTTTAATTATGTTTTCAATACTAAATATACAATCTCTAATGGATATTGTACAATTAAATTATTTACTTTAGTATAAATTATTGAAAACGGAGTGGTTTATAATGAAATACGTAGCTTGGTTAAAAGTTACAAACCAGCTGTCAAAAATTCATTTTGCTCTCAGACACAGTGCTGTAAAACTAGGGTCTTGAAATTTTCACAGCCATCTCAAGTAGTGAACACGCATGTTCAATTCAAATTTTGGCGGCAACGGCCTTTTAGATATCGAGATCTGTCTGGTGGGCCAACCAACACTTGGGCCAACCAGCCCCGGTCTCCCCTAAGTACAAGGGAAAAACAACAAAATACCTCGAACCAAAAAACATACAAAAAACTTGAACAAATAATAATACACTGCAAATGAAACTTAAAAATACTACGCATCCCACTTACGTGCAATGTCTGTGTGTGTGTAATAATAATAATAATAATAATAATAATAATAATAATAATAATAATTTGTCTTTATTTCTCAAGGAAAAGGGCGAATGTTAAGCCTGAGGCTTCTCTTACAATTACCTTTTTCTAAAATTAGTTCTAATACTTAATACTAATACTAACTAATCTAAACAATCTAAACAATGCTTCTTTAACAGTCATCAATATTTTCTTAAATCCTATGGGTATTTTGGTATTTGGTTTCTTCCCTTACAATTGACTTAAGTCGGTGGTAGGTTTGTTTCCTCCTTCCTTCCGTCTTTCCCTTCATTTTCCCTTTCATTCCCATAGACATCCCACATAATTGGCTAGACTAGCAGTCAGCGGTCCACTTCCGGGACAATGGGAAGCCATCTTGAATGGGTGAGATTGATGCTTCAATTTGGTACACTCGCGCCTGTGCGGAGGTATATTGGAGACTGTGTATCTAGCCTACTATAGGTGTTAAGATATCTATGTTCATTCCTTTCTACATAATATCCTTTCTTTCTACTTCTCCTCTACATTCCTTTCATGTCTCATGTACATACCCCGTCATCTTGTTACCAAAATATTCCATTTTAGAGATAATGGCCCACACTCAAGTCAACATAGACTTTGTGGGCTTCTCAAAATTATATGTATCACATGCTAAAATAAATGTAACATGTATTTTTTTTGAGAATAAAAGCACATCTGAATCTGAATCTTCTTAGGCTTGACCTTATTATTACTCGCTTTGCTATTCCTTTTGTACTTATGTTACTTTACATGCCCGATTTCCTGTATCTTGTCCTTAGCTTGTTCCATCTTTCTCTCTTCGCATCATCTGCGATTCTATAACTCTGACAGAGTTGGACCCAGGCGTTTTCTACCGTAATCGACTCGGTTGTAAGTGATCGACCTTATCGTTGCGATATAATCCGTGACAACCGAGTCCGACTCGGTTATATTTTGTATAAAATGGTGGATGATAAGCCTTGGCCTACACGTAAACACAACCAGATTTTTAACTTTCTCAAACGAATAACAATTCGCCATCGCAGACAAGCGATACGCCCCTAGCGGCCGCCCGTGTCCCTAGAGCCCTTGGGTTTAGCTGCTACGGCCGGTCAGCGGTTAGCGCGTGTTTCAATGGAGATTCAATGGAGACGAAAAAGTATAAACGCGTCAAATAAAACGTCGTGAAATAAGCCCAATGTACTTGTTGAACGGAACTTGGTAGAACCTTATTCGGCAATACATTTCTTAATCAGAAACACACACAACATAAAGCATATAAATGTTTGGTAATACCGTAAAATATTGCAGAAATCAAAGAACAAAATATATGCTCAATATTGGGAAATCATAGTTCAAACATTACATCAGTCGTGTAAAAACTAATCCAAGCTAGTGTGTTATTGCTATTTACAGTCATTATGTGTAGGCCTAACGGTAATCAACTACTCTATAAATATAGACATAATAATTTTAAACTTGATACTTTACAACCCGAACTATAATAGAGAAATCTGGTGATTCTTCAACTCGCATGCCTGTTTTAGGATTTTGTTTTTGTTCATGTTTATGTGTTCACACCATGCAATAGTAACTATGGTAACAAATAATAAGCATTATTGAAATAAAAATTACGATAGCCTTCTAGCGTGAAGGTCTATTCCCAGTCATAGTCTAGTCTATGTAGTACATGTTTTGTATTGACAGTTAAAGTTTTATTATTTTTCACGCATGACGCTAGAGAATCGTTTTTACGAAATGGGCTAATGCTAATGTTATGTTTTGACAAATGTGATCTTGGCCTTAAGAGCCTAATGCATAGACAGGTTTCAGGCGCAGCTGCAGAGGGTTAGTTAAACAACTCGATGCCTTCCTGAGAGATGAGAATATTCTGTCTGAATGCCAACACGGATTTAGAGCTGGATATTCCACCAAATCGGCAACCTTTCAACTTACACATGCAATCCAAGGGGCTCTTGAAGAGAAGGAAGTAACAGGGTCCATTATGTGTGATCTATCGAAGGCTTTCGATACAATCAACCACGAACTTCTACTTCGCAAATTAGATCATTTGGGGATTAGAGATGTCACACTGGCCTGGGTAACCTCGTACTTGTGTAATAGGAAACAGAGGGTGGCCTTGGGCAAGGGGCAAACAATAACGCACTCTAAATGGAGACTTATTAAACATGGTGTTCCACAAGGGTCGGTGGTAGGGCCGGTGTTTTTTATTCTTTACATCAATGACCTTCCTACCAACTTGCCTCTGGATTGCTTGGTGGTTCTATATGCAGATGATGCTAGTATTATTATTCGAGCTCTGTGTAACATGGGTCTCAAAGACAAATTTCTTATCATACTGAGAGAGTTAATAGAATGGTTTGAAGCCAACAAGCTTAAGTTAAATTGTGCTAAAACGCAGTTGATGAAATTCCAGGCAATTGGTGAGCCAGTACAGATGGTAATAGAACTTGGGGGGGAACTATTGGAAGTTGCAGATCATGCAATGTTTCTGGGTTTAACAGTAGATTACAGACTAAAATGGGCTCAGCACATTGAGAACTTGTGTGGTAGACTAAGTTCAGCGTGTTTTGTTTTGAGGAAGTTGTAAAGCAGTGTAACCAGAGTACTGCAAAAATGGTGTATTTTTCATTCTTCCAATCTTTGATTCAATATGGAATCCTGTTCTGGGGTAATGCCTCTCGGCATTAGCTGTTTTTCGTTTGCAAAAAACGGGCTATTAGAATTATGGCCAACTTACCCAATAGAGGATCATGCAGGCAGGCTTTTAGAACCCTAGGGGTACTCACCGTAACATCAATCTATATAATGGAAATGGCAGTTTTTGTAAATGATAACCCCATGTTGTTTACGAGAAACAGTGATGTACACCCCCATAACACGAGACAGAAGGACAACCTTCACCAGGAACAAAGTAGGCTAAGGTTGTCTGATAATGATCCTACTCAGGCTGGGAGGAAAATAGTCAACCACCTCCCTGGCTACTTAAAGGAGAGCTTAGGAGACACAGATTTTAAATTTAAGATGAAATCCTGGCTGCTGGAAATGGAGTTTTATTCGCTCTCAGAATATTTTAGTAATATTTTAGCACAAACTAATGTAGGTAACTGATTTGCAGTTTGAGCTGCACCTGCATTCTGCAAATAAGAATTAGTGAGTTTATTCTGGTTTTATTGTGTGACGATATTCAGTGATTTATCCTGTGTTATTTATATTTTAGACTCTGTGGAAAGGGTTATTTTAATGAGCTATAGAATGGTCTCTAGATACTTTAGTATACCTGTATAGGTAATTTTGTAAATACTTTGTAATGTATTGGATTTTACTTTATACCAACATGGACAACATCAAATACTCGCCTACCTTGTAATTGTGTAAGCATATGAGTGCTAAAATTGATGACTAATAAAATGTAATGTAATGTAATCAAATAACAAGCTCTACAATTATGATCAAATAATTATGGAAAAATTCAACTATACTCAAAAATAAATTTTGAACACATCGCATTTGTCTATTTTTTTCTTTGGTCTGTTATTGCTTCGGAAAAAAATGATAACTTGGGAACTTGATGATGCACTTTACTGCATTGAAATAAGTTATATCCATGTTTCATGACAGCGACGTATTAATTTTACTATTTCGAACACTGTGGTGAAAGTTGATCTTATTTGATCCATAATTATGGATATAATCGTTAAATTTCATCAGTAAAAGCTACACAAAAAGGCACGGAATTGCGCCTAAAATGGGGATTGATGGCTGCACGGAGTTCCGCGTCTGTGCGTTAGGATCGTATGTACGAAAGACGATAACGGCAGCTCAGGCTATACGAACGCCTCGCCCAAGAAAATACGTAAACAGATGGACGACATTTTTAATTTTGTGTCTATGCGTAAAAAGAGAAAAGTTGTCATTACGCTCATAAAACAAAAAACAGAAACCATCCCGGGCCTAGGCCCAGACGATGAAAATTATTTATAATACAACAGTGTAAGCTTCAAGTTACCTTAGGCTATATGACTAGAAATATGAATACAAACACATCACGTTTGACAACTCCTAGGCCTCTCCTAGCCAGCCCTAGGCCTGCACGACCGTGTTCTGACACTCCCGCACAAATAACTTGTTTTGATTTCAGAAAGCCTAATGTAGTTGAACAATAGTAGGGGATGATAGTCCTAGGCTAAACAAAAATTTACGGAAACAATACCCTTTTTCTTTTTGTTCAATGCTCCTGTCATTAAATAAAAATGTTAAACAAAAGGCAGTGCAAATTTTCAGTGTTCATTTGATGATTTGCTGATTTAGATGGCGGTGGAATGCAGTGGGAAAGGTGGAAAATATCAATTGTTGTGTTTGTTGCTGCATTGGAAATTTTTTATTTTATTTTGATTTGATGGGCTACGAAGAACACTGGGTTATTTTTTAGTACGTGGCAGATGTGCAATGTAACTATATGTAGTGTATGTATGTACGTAACTGTAATGTAAAAGTGATTTGAAAAACCACGTTCAAATCTGTTTTGAGATCACTCTATTCCAAAAATACGAATTTGATTTGCAAGTTTTTGTATTTTAAAATGTCTCAGTATATTCACAAGTATATTTTTATTGGGTAGCTGATTCTGCGTGTGCGCTCCCATCCTTCTCGCGCTGCAGTCGTGACCTTTCGTCAGTCTCACAAGGTCAATGTTGCTTTGCGAGACGATGATTACTGATTTATACATTCAACATTGTGGTATTCTTACCCATGCATGTATCTATACTCGGCATGCTTTTACTCCAAGATGAGAGTGGCGGGTATTTTTATTCTTTCAATTTGGTTACCATACTTTTGACCATTTTGTTGCATGTTTCGCCTTTGGTGGCTAATTGGATGAGCGAAGCGAAGACTTCAATTTCACTGACCCCCCAAAAAATTTAGCTCCAATGTTTTTTTTTTTTTTTTTTTTTTTTTTTTTGTATTTTTGTCTGTTTGTTAGCAGGATTCCGGGCAAACGACACAAGCGATCTTGATGAAAATTTGAGGGGACCTTCGAAATCTCTGAACTTAGAGGTGTATTGTTTTTCGGTACAATCGAAGAAATATTTCTCATGAAAATCGCAATTTTACGATTTTTTTTCGATTTTTAAATCACGATTAATTGTAAAAATTAAAAATTAAAGTTTATTTTTTATTTCTTTTAAATAATTTTAAAAATAAACTTCAATGAAGTTATGATTTTTTCTAGAACAACAGAAAATCCGCATAACACATGGCAGCTCAATGCTCCAATTACGCTCATCCAACAACGCGGTGGGACTTAAGCGTTTTCCTGGATGTGGCAGTCAGTCGCATAAAATAATCCAACTCGCCACCAAATAATATCTCGTGGTTTGAAACGTGGCTGGTAATGCGGGTAGCCTAGGACCCTAGGGGAGAAGACGCAACTGTATTGACAGAGCTACCGATAGCGGACGATTTAGTTTAGGTAGTCACCGCAAAATTTGAAAGCGCTCGGCCCTGCTTTCGACTCTTAATTCACAAACAATTATATAATAAATATTATCAATCGTAAAACAAAAGCAAACAACAACAACACGAACGGTGCACACGTGCGAGCAACACGAAAGTGAATTTGAGATAATATGGTTTCAGTCTTATCGAAAATGACGAATGGACCAATACACAAATAAAATGTCTTGAACAAGATCAGTTCTAGGCCATGGACTTTTAATAATTAGCGTTATTGAAATATAACACAGCAAGCAAGTAACTCTACAGTTAGGATGTTGTCATTAAGTATAGAACATTCTTAATGATGTTATAGCCTTTAGTCATCTACTGAAATGTATTATATTTATTTACATTTGAGTAAGAGTATAAAACGTAAGGGAAGGATTATCTGAGGATCTGCTTTACTATTGTCTTATTTGTTTATTTTAATCGTGTATCTCAGCTCGCAATATAATTTTATGTTTTTTTCAAAATTAAAAAGGCCTACGTAACAGAGATACTGTATTTTCATATACAAGGCAAACTGCGTTGTATGCAATTCGATGCTGCTGATTGAACTGTTCTGGTTTATTTAAATAAGTTAGATAGATATAACGAGCCCTTGATGACAAATGGCTGCAGAAACAGCACTGTTTTGTAGGCATGGTTCAACTATCTAGTTATTTTTGAAAGACTGTTCCGTGATTACTGTTTCCAAAATATGTGATAATATTTTATGGTCTCTGCTGTGCCGTTTTAGGCAAAGGGTTTTAGCTTCTGGAATTAACTAACTAGCAATATAGTTATTGGGGAATAGAAAATACTGAAGCAAATATTGCATTGGTTTTTATTGGTTGGTAAAGGAATTTGGCATTTAGTGTTATTTTATTTGAACAAAATTATGTAGGCCTACAGACTACTGATACTGGAATGAAACCTTTAATTAATACACTGAGTCGTACTAGCAATGAAAAGCAATAGTAACTCGTTTTTACCCCAGGTCATAATATGTTCTTGTAGCTGAGAGTGAGCGAGCTGACTATAAATAAGGATTAAATAACGCACGTTTAAAAATATATTTCTCTGACCAGTGTTGACAATGCGTTGCCCTTATGCATGGTTAGGCTTTCTTCTTTACCACTAAATTGAAATAACTAACAGAATCGTCATATTTCGCGGTGGTACAGTACAGAATCTAGGCCTGCTTGAAGGAGGTGAGCCTACCTCCTCTAGGGGTGAACCCAAGGCGGCCGCCATCTTTGAAACTGACGTCACGCGCCGACGACCTTGAGATGGCGAATAGTATGCTCAAAGAAAACCTACCTTTAACAAGGGCCTACCCCTAAAAGTCCCGTGCGTTCCCTTTTTTTATGAAATTATACAATTTAAATCCAATTTCTCCCCGATTGGAAATTATACACACATCTATGTCATTTCGAATATTTGACAACTGACTGCGAATCATTTGTTCACATTTGGCCGTCCACGGCCATGTAAATCATACCTTTCGACCTCGACCAACAACAACCGGAACGATTACTGTTACTACCGAGTCGGTCCCGTGACAGAGTTGAACCCGTGAAGTTACTGAATTCTGGTTAACTTTTTCAACTTTTTCTTTCAAAAGGTACCACATCACCATAACCTTAATGTCCATGTGAAATATGAACGTTGTAGTCCGCACCGTTTGGTCAGAATCGGCCCCAAATGTCACGAAAATATAGCACTAAAAATTGGAAAAAAATCGTAAAAGTACGATATTCATGAGAAATATTTCTTCGATTGTACCCAAAAACGTAGCAAGTCTAAGTTCAGAGATTTCGAAGGTCACCTCAAATTTTCATAAAGATCAAAATCAAAATTCAAAATTTAGAGTTAAAATTTAAAGTGCAACACTTATGTCACTTAAAGGGTTAATGAGATAAGCAGTGCGTGTCAGTGCGGCACCTTAACATTTTTCATGTTCAGATTAAAAGGCCTGAATGCAAGATATGTTTTTCAATAATAGCGAGCGTCTCCACTTGACTCTTATGGCTCGAATGTCTGTTTTTTTTTCTTTTTTTCCGTTACTGCGTCGATACAGGTCGCACCGTTTCTCTGATCGGACCTGAAATTTTTCACACATGTACATACCACCTAGGCGGGTTGCTGTATAGTTTTGTGGCAAAATCGTTCAAAAAGTTAAAAAGTTACATTAAAGTTAATCGAAAGTTTTTTTTCAAACTAAACGGCGACAAAATCTGAGGTGGCCAAATCATTTAGAATGTCCGTCCGATCACGAATATGTTATTTTTATTTTGATCCGATAAGTAGTGTAGATGGAAATTACATTATAACAAAGTCCCGTTACCATGGCAACGGAAAGTCGCACAGCTTTTTTGGCTCATGATAGCGGTCGAACGGAGGCTCGGATCGAGTTGAAATTTTGACCATCCGCAAGTTTCGTTCTTGATTGAATGCCATTAGTTTTGTGGCAAAATCGTTCAAAAAGTTATAAAGTTACATTAAAGTTAATCGAAAGTTTTTTTTAAAAACTAAACGGCGACAAAATCTGAGGTAGCCAAATCATTTAGAATGTCCGTCCGGTCACGAATATGTTAATTTTATTTTGATCCGATAAGTAGTGTAGATAGAAATTACATTTTAACAAAAGTAACGTTACCATGGCAACGAAAAGTTGCACAAGAATTCTGGTCACTATGTACTGCCACCTAGAAGTAATCGAGAGTTAAAATAGTTTTCCCAAAGAAATAATGTCAAGGTCCTCTAGAAGGCGGTGAATTTTATCCATTCTCTCCTATTTTACAAATTTTCAGCTAAATCGGTCAAGACCTAAAAGACATATTGGTATGCAACATTATGGGAATGTCGTTCTTGGGTCGTGTTGCACGTACCGGTGCTCGCTCAACAACGCGTCCAACTGAGCGTTTTCCTAGTAAAACACACCATAATGATAAAATAGTTTTTGAGCGAGCGAAGCGAGCGTCTCCACTTGACTCTTATGGCTCGAATGTCTGTTTTTTTTTTCTGTTACTGCTTCGATACAGGTCGCACCGTTTCTCTGATCGACCTGAAATTTTGCACACATGTACATACCACCTAGGCGGGTTGCTGTATAGTTTTTGAACAAAATCCAATCGTTGGTTATAAAAAATAAAAAATAAATAAAATAAAAATAAAATGTACCGATCTTTATGAAATTTTGCAGGGTCAATAAGTACAACATTCTCTCCTATTTTCCAAATTTTCAGCTAAATCGATCAAGACCTTAAAGACTTATTGGTAATCATATTTCGAAAAATGATGTTAAAAATGAAGGAGGCAGTAAAGATACAAAGATACACTTTAGAAGGCATGACGTGAATGAGAACAATGCAAAGATGTTGGAATAGTATAAAGTGTACAATGTCAATACCCAGTTAGGCCTACACTGTGTGGTGGGCCTTATGGGAATGTCGTACTCGGGTCATGTTGCACGTACCGGTGCTCTCTCAACAACGCGTCCAACTGAGCGTTTTCCTAGTAAAATCTAATAGCGTAAAAACCTGAATTTCTAATGTCTTATTGAGCGAGCGAAGCGAGCGACGTCTCCACTTGACTCTTATGGCTCGAATGTCTGTTTTTGTTTGTTTTTTTTTCTTTCTGTTACTGCTTCGATACAGGTCGCACCGTTTCTCTGATCGACCTGAAATTTCGCACACATGTACATACCACCTAGGCGGGTTGCTGTATAGTTTTTGAACAAAATCCGATCATTGGATATAAAAAAAAATTAAAAATTAAAAATTAAAAATAAAAAATAAAAAATGTTCCGATCGTTATGAAATTTTGCAGGGTCAATAAGTACACCATTCTCTCTTATTTTTCAAATTTTCAGCTAAATCGGTCAAGACGTTAAAGACTTATTGGTAATCATAATTCGAAAAATGATGTTAACAAATGAAGGAGGCAGTGAAGATACAAAGATATACTTTAGAAGGCAAGACGTGAATTTGTACAATGCAAAGATGTTGGAATAGTATATAGTGTACAATGTCAATATCCAGTTAGGCCTACACTGTGTGGTGGGCCTTATGGGAATGTCGTACTCGGGTCATGTTGCACGTATACCGGTGCTCGCTCAACAACGCGTCCAACTGAGCGTTTTCCTAGTAATTCGAAATTGTTACAAACGGATGTGTGCACGCTACGACAGTTCACTGAACTGATACGTGGATTAAAAAATTATAAGTTATTCGGATTGTTGTACGTTTCATTGCATCGGGGAAACATTTTATAACTACATGTTTTATAAGCGAAATCTGACGCAAATTAATTCAGAGAAAGTTTGTATGCAAAACATAACAATGCAAATAGAATTGGATTTCTACTGTTATGTTTTGCTTACAATTTTTCTAATTATCTAACAAAATAAACAAGTTATGTACAGAGTAATTTATATTAAAAGGTTTACAAAGCGGTAATGTACATGGGAATAAACAGTAAGAAGCCCACGAAATCCTGAAGGATTCGTGTGACTGCGTGGTCAGGTTTCTAAAATGTTCTGTGGGGGGGGGGGGGCAGGACGAGTTAGTTGTACGTAACTCTAACATAGGCTTACATAAACAAATGTGAAATATGATATATAGAATGAGATATAAGTAATGATAAAAAATTGCAATACATAGGCTAATAGGTTCTGTGTACCATAAATAAGCTCTCACTAAACATATTAAAAACTAACAAGGGCCTACATGCTATTTAAGATTTAAAGTACCAACATGTGTGTCTACACTTGGCAGGCAATAATACTCCAAAGAAACAAGTTTCCACTGTCAAGTACCTCGGGTTAATGCTTGATGATCGACTATCGTGGGAAAACCACATTGACTATGTTTCGAATAAAAATATCACCTATGACATTAATTCTAAAAAGAATCTCTTAAGTAATTTGCCAATCCACTCTCATGAATATCTACTACTCGTTTATCCACAATCACCTGTTGTATGTAAATATTATGTGGGCCACTGCGAGCAAAACAAAATTAAAGCACTTGTGTGCATTTCAGAATAGAGCCATCCGAAATACCATCAACTATCGAAGGGAAATGAATCGTGTAGACATGTTCAAGACACATACCTCTCAAACTAATCAATAAACATCTTAATCTTACATTTATACACAATTAGATTAATAAATATTCGTTAACAAACTACATTATTTACTCACTCAAAGAGAATCCACATTCACACAATATTCGCACACAGAATACGTTTTTTTGACAACATTAATTCAGTAAGTTTGGTCGTCGTAAAAAATAGATTTATGGGGTAGCCCCTTCAAGATTCAAACAAATTTGTATTATATCATGTAGGCCTATAAATTTAATGTTTTATGTAATTCGTTTGGAAATAAAACTATGAAACTATTAAACTGTCATTTCATTTGTTATTTTTCCCCCATGCAAGGTTATCACCATACCTATGCGTTGGCGCATTAGGGGTGACTTTTAGTGCTGCCCAGCTAGGGCTTATCAATGGTTATCGTCTGGTTGACATGATTAGGGATGTGTTAAGTAGCTGCTCTTGTCGCCATCTCTTTTTAGTATTATAAGCTCGAAACAAAGATTATTTTTTTATGACGCATCGTAAAAAATTATGATACATCAAACCAAAGGAATCACGAGGCATAATTTTAATATAAAAAGTAGGCAGCCTACATTCGTAAATATAACTGTTTGAAATAATTGTCACTGATTATGTAGGCAGGCCGTCTAAAATAGCAACTATGTAAAATTATAGTAAATTAAATTGAAACCTGGCACTATAAAAACGCCAAAACAATTTTTTCAAATTTTTCTGATCGGGCACATGGCATAATATATTCAAATCTATCTAGTACATCGTTCAACGTAGATAATTGTGTTTCTATGACATTAATGTTTGACTTTTTTTCAGTTTAACAAAGAGAAAATAAGCGATTTTACGATTGAGTATGTTCCACACATTTTTTAGATAACCAGTTTTTTTTGTCAATTTGTACCGGAAAACGGAAAAATTCGCAAAGCACGAGGTTCCAAAAAATCCCATGTTTTTTTCTTTGTTAAACTGAAGAATAAAAAACAATCACACATTAATGTCACAGAACACAACTATCTACGTTAAACGATGTGCTCGATACAATTGCAGTTTGAAACTATTGTGAAGATGCATTTGCCCCATCAGAAAAAATTTAAAAAATGTTTTGGTGTTTCAATTTCATTTACTATATTTTTACGTAGTTGCATATTTCAGAGAATGGGAAAACGTGGTGGAACAGTCTTAAGGCTTTTTATGACCTGAATACCTCGCGCTATGCTCCGACCCCGTCCCTTTACTTTATACAACATCAGAGTCATACTGAAATACTAGGAAAACGCTTAAGTCCCGCCGCGTTGTTGGATGAGCGTAATTGTTGCATTGAGCTGCCATGTGTAATGCTGATTTTATGTTGTTCTGTGAAAAAATTATTAACAAGTCATTTTTTTTTTATTAAAATAAATTAATAAAAAATAAACTTAAATTTTAATTTTTTTAATTAATCGTAATTTTAAAAAAAGAAAAAAATCGAAAATTGGATTTTTTGGATGAGCGAAAGCGAAGATTCCATTTCACTTCACTGGAGAAAAAAATCCGGAATGTTTTTTTTTTTCTTTTTTTTTCTGTATTTTGTGTGTCTGTTAACACGATTCCGGCTGAACCGATACTCCAATTGCGATGAAAGTTTTATGGAGGCCTTCGAAATCGCAATTTTACGATTTTTTTCGATTTAAAAAAAAATTCTTCAGCTTATAACACCTCATGCTTTGTCCGATTTTGTGATTTTTTTCACTTGAACCTTAATTTTATGAATTTATGTATTCGTGTGAAATTTGAGCGCAATCAAAAAACAAATTTCTCATGAAATCGAAATTTTATGTTTTTTTTCTTTTTTAAAACAATTCTTTGAATATAACCCTATATGCTTTATCCTATTGTAATAATTTTTTTTTTTAAAAGAACCTTAATTTTAAATTCATATATTTGTGTAAATTTGTGCGCAATTGAATAATTATTTCTTTGAAAATTTCAAAATTCGATTTTTTCCTTTTTTTTAAATTACAATTAATTAAAAAAATTAAAATTTAGGTTAATTTTTCATTTAATTTAATTTAATTTTAAAAAAAACTTCAACTTAGCAATGCTTTTTTCAAAAGAACAACAGAAAATCCGCATAACACATGGGACTCAATGCACCAATTACGCTTATCCAACAACGCGGCGGGGGCTTAAGCGTTTTTTCCCAGTTTTAAGAAATAATTTTCGATTGTGCTCGAATTTCACACGAATAAATAAATTAATAAAATTAAGGTTCTGTGAAAAACTTATTACAATAGAATCAAGCATGTAGGTGTAATAAGTAAAACAATTGTCTTAAAAAAGAAAAAAACCACAAAATTTATATTTTCATGAAAAATAATTTTTCGATTGCACTTAAATTTCACACGAATATCTTAATTCATAAAATTAAGTTTCTGTGAAAAAATCATTAAAATAGGATAAAGCATTTGTTGCATTATTATAAGTAAAATAAATTTTCAAAAAATCGAAAAAAATCGTATAATTGCGATTTTCATGAGAAATAATTTTTCGATTGCGCTCAAAAATGTGGCAGTTCTAAGTTCAGAGATTTCGAAGGCCTCCATAAAATTTCATCGCAATTGGAGTATCGGTTTAGCACAGACAAAAATACAGAAAGAAAGAATAAAAAACATTCCGGATTTTTTTCTCCAGTGTAGTGAAATGGAATCTTCGCTTCGCTCGCTACGCTCATCCAACTATGGCCAAATCATGCCTAAAAATACTAAAAAGTTCCGGTGACAAAGAGAAGCTAACTAACAAAGAACTTATCATCGATAACCATTGAGTATAACGAAGCTGGGCAGCACTATAGTGTTCCCCCAATGTGTGCCTCCAAAACTAAAAGTCACCACTTATGAGCCAACGTTCGGCATGGACATAACATTGCATGAGATATGATATCCCGATGCGATGAAACCTACATCAGACAGAATTACTTACTAGGAAAACGCTTAAGTCCCGCCGCGTTGTTGGATGAGCGTAATTGGTGCATTGAGCTGCCATGTGTTATGCGGATTTTCTGTTGTTCTGTGAAAAAATCAGAACTTTGTTGAAGATTTTTTTTTAATTAAATTAAATTAAATAAAAAATTAACTTAATTTTTTTTAAATAATCGTAATTTTAAAAAGAAAAAATCGTGCTATTGAAATTTTCATAGAAATAATTATTCTATTGCGCACAAATTTTAACACGAATATATTAATTCTAAAATTAAGGTTCTGTGAAAAAAACATTATAAACGGATAAAGCATGTAGGTGTTATAAAACCGAAGAAATTAAAAAATTCGTAAAATTGCGATTTTCATGAGAAATAATTATTTGATTACCTCAAAATTTTACAGGAATATATCAATTCATAAAATTAGGTTTTGTAAATCATTACAATCGGATAAAGCATGTAGGAGTTATAAGTCGAAGAAATTTTAAAAAATCGAAAAAAATCGTAAAATTGCGATTTTCATGAAAAAATAATTTTTCGATTGCGCTCAAAAAACGTGGCAGTTCTTAGTTCAGAAATTTCGAAGGCCTCCATAAAATTTCATCGCAATCGGAGTATCGGTTTAGCCGGAATCGTGTTAACAGACAGACAAAAATACAGAAAGAATGAAAGAAAGAAAAAAAAAACATTCCGGATTTTTTTCTCCAGTGTAGTGAAATAGAATCTTCGCTTCGCTCGCTACGCTCGCTACGCTCATCCAATTATTTTTACTCCATGTATCAGTTCAGTGAACTGCGGTAGCGTGCACCTATCCGTGAGTATGCATAAAGAAGTAAGAAATTTCGTTTTTTACGCTATTCGATTTTAAAATTATTTTATCAATATGGCGCGTTTATCAATTAAGCTCAAATGCAAATATTAATGATAAATGTATCAGGCATTTATACATTATAAACTAAACATGATAAACTTGTAAATGAGGCGCACTCTGCCACGCAATGCTTATCTCACAAAGACTTGCCGACTGGCGAATTAACATATTGTCTGGATCTATATAAAGTGACATGTTTAGAGAGTAAAGTAAGTTCTAGTAGTACCGTGGCCAGCGCAACATCAACTACAATGAACGTCCTGCAAGTTGCCGGCTTCTTAGCCACTCTTGTGGCGTGCAATTCTGGTAATGCGTACAACAGCATTTAAGCCTATTATAATTATCGAATACCACCACCGAATGACGCTTCACCAACATTTTAAAAATTGTTGGGGAGACGGATGTAAGTGTTCAACATATTATATAATTATTTATTATAACTTACCAACATATGTTGCTTAGTCATAATAAATTAATGAAATATATGTTGTTCATCATTTTGTTGATTTTTTGAACACTTTCATCACTCTGTTGAACAAATTTTAAATGTTGGTAGCAACGTTAGTTGTGAGAGGCATTTGTCTGTTCCATAAAATCAAAAATATCAACTTATAAGGTTGATTATTACGTGTTTTGATTCGTGTTTCTTCTGAGGTGAATTCACTCTCATGTTTTATTTATCATTGTATTTAAAATATATTTACAAATTCTTATTTATCAAAGATCATTGTTAATTATTTTCTTATATTTACATTAATAGCTTGTAAATTTTGTTAATAGTGCAAAATGTAGTTTATAACCACAAATAATTTTTTGTAAAAATTAAAAAAATGTCTGCCAAGCTCTCCTTCAAAAGTCTTCGGCTGTGAATGCTGTGAGATATAGAATTGAACCAAGCTTTTCATTCTTCTCCCTAGTTTCGCATGAAAAGAAGTAAATCATTTCGCCTATTGACGAGCGCCAAGCCTCGCGGTTGAAATAGAAAAAATTATTCTCATAATCATAAAAAATTGCTTGGCCATTGTATTTTGTTCATAACGAGAACTCTAAAAGTCAATCAATAGCCAAGCAATTTTTTTTAATGGTTTCGAGTTTAAAATTTTTACTTTTTTTACCACGGAAATGGTTGGCTTGGCGCTCGTCAACAGGCGAAATGATCTTACTCCTTTTCAATGCGAACTAGGGAGGAAGAATGAAAAGCATGGCTCAAATTTTATATCTCACAGCATTCACAGCCGAAGACTTTTGAAAGAGAGCTTGTCTGCCGCTTTTTTTAAAATGTTTGTTTGTTCGGGATATTACATCTTTTTGATGTTTGTTTCCTATCAAGGCGTTAAGGATGAATGATTATTATAAATGAATTCAGGGAGTGGATTCTTTCAAAACTGTGTTGCAGTGTCAGATATTGTTGGCTTGTTTGAAGTTGGTCTTGGACACCGCTCACAGTAGCTTTGTATGTTTGTCCTGTTTCAATTACACCAGGTGTAAGTTTTTCACGAAAACCCGTTTTTCTGTCCTGGTGTAAATGTACCTGTCACAACCCAGAAACGTTTTTTTGTCCTGTTGTAAGTTACCACAACTGCGACTGGAGTAAGAATTGTACACCTGCTTATTTAGAAGGAGTGGGTGTAAAACAACAAAATATTGCGCCATTTTTAAAGTTTGTAGTGGCTTGGTTGTGTAGTGAGAAGCTAAGAAAGAAGCTAGAAGTTAAAATGGAAAAAGCCGGGCCGAGCAATATCTTTCCCAATGATTATATGAATCTTCACGGCCTTTCTTAAAAGGGACAATGCCAAATTTAATCAACGTTAAGCAAAAACCAAAAGCCCAGGGCCGACATAACCTAAAACTAGATAGGTCTCCCTTTGAAAGACGTTTAGCAATGTTATGCACAACAATGTATTAGAAATCTATTATCTAGGCCAAAATTTTGAAAAAATATAGTTAGGCCCAAAGCCTATTAGCCTACCCATCGTGTGGATGTAAGCTCTAGCCTTCCAAACCTCGTCAAATGTCAAAAACTGGGTGCAAATATGTTTTTTGTCCAACTGGGCGTAACGTGTACTTATTACTCCTATTTCCGGTTTTATGACGTACATCCGGATGATTCCAGGAGTAAATATGTGAACCTGGTACAGGACAAACAAACAAAGCTAGTGTCGGATTTCTGACATTTGTAACGTTGTGCGCAGCTTACCTTCCTCGCTCTCTCTCTCTGTCTCGCTGCTTTGATGCATACCGACACTAAGTATATTCCACTTTTGAAACAACTCAGTTGCAACCTTTTCTTTAAACAATTACTTTTTTAAGTTCAGAGTTGTTTTTTGACATTTTTAGGACCACAGTCCCCCCTCTCTTGTGTCTTGAACGCTAGATATAAATAATGGTTAGTAGCATGTTTAATTACAAGTTTAAACAAATTACCACGCCTTAGTATTACGCGTTTTGATTATTATCCAAAAGTTTTGATTTTCTCCCGCTTCTGTTACCCGATTTTGGTTTAAAAAGCAAAAGGCACTGCGCCTGAGGTACATCTTAATGTGGTCCTAGTTTCCTAGTTCTAAGATGTACCGTTTTCTCTGTAGGCTCATATTTCTCTCCTTCAGAATTACCCCCCCCCCCCCCCCCCCAACGAGCTAACCAGCGAAAGGATATCAAAGAGGTTGAGGCACCTTTTGAACACAAAACAGTTGATCGGATCGGGGTGATTTTATTTGTAGGTCATCGACCACACCACATATCAGGTCATATCAGTGACGTACATAAGCTTTGCGTAGCAATATTATGTCATTGGGTCATATACCGAGTTTCAAGATTGTAAATCTTATGGGGCGGCGTGTGCAGATAGCTGAAACCCCCCTCCCCCAACTCGGGTTGGTGTGTACAGGGCCGTGAGTTCGTCGTCGCCTAAGCAGTCGCATGCGCTTGGCTGCGGGCGAACGACCGTCACTCCAGATTTTGTTTCTGTGTCTGAATATCATATGCTTTATAAAAAATTAAGTGGTAAAATTAAATATTAAAAAAACTTTCTTTGATTACCTACTTAATAAAGAACATGAATCAGGATAAACATATTATGTTGACTTATTACACAACAGGCTTTTTTTTTTGAATACTTTTACAGCTTCCACATTAGAGACGATTGGGAATCAAGGATTGTGGGCGGTGAAGATGCAAGTCCTGGTGAATTCCCATACGAGGTAACAAAGAATAACACCTTCTTATAATTATCTTAGTATAGGCTATTTTCATGTTTAGATTTAAAATAAACAAATTTTTTCTTAAGAGTGTTTATTTTATGTTAAAAATTTGTTTTGATATTTTTGTAGATATTTTGTCTTTGTGTCCTATTGTGGAACATATTGTAAATCGCGATGTCATTTGTTATTCCATTATGACGCATCAGACACTACGTGGACGATGGCGGGGTATGGATTCTTACATTACCTGTTATCGTATTCGAAATGCACGATCAAATAAACATGGGAGTTTAGCAATAAAACTCAAAACTGGAACCCTGTTAAAAGTAAAGCCTCATCTTGTCAAAACTGCTCCACCCCAGGGTCCACTAGATACTTATGCTAAGCTGCTGTAAGCTGGGTCTTTTTCACCTGATGTAAACAAATCGCCATTTTATATCTTAGCGTGTGTTTTAAAAAATAATCTGGAGCGCTGTAATATTATCCATAGCAGAATGTGCTATGTTTTTGTTTTGTTTTGACAGATCATGCGATGGACAGCAAGGATTTGGGGCATTGTGGATTACTAGGGAAACGCCAAAGTCGTTGTTAAACGAGTGAGTGAGCCATGTGTTGAGTACCCGATAACATTACTTTTCTTCCCCTACCTTAGGCCTACCTAGCCTATCATAGGCTAGAGAGGCGCATTATGATCTTCCAGTAGACGCGCCCGTCCCCGTATACCAACTAAACTTTAAAAAACTATTATTTATACGAATATAATTATCAAACTTAAATGCAAATGTTCCCGGGTACTCACCACATGACTCTCTCAATCGTCTAACTACGACTTTGGCGTTTCCCTAGTCTAGTTGGCTAAGGCGCTCTTGTAGCCGAAATGTGAAAGAAGTGTGTTCAATCCCCTGGTCGGGAAAGATTTTGTTATTTCTAGATTGTATTTCAAAAATAATAAAACATGTTTTGAAATGCATATAACGCAGTGTAGTTCATCATCGGTGGCAATAGGGCCTACTATGGTAAATATAGCCAGTACGAAATACGTGAAAATATTGCAAGGTTTACTCAATCTACGAGCGGAATTTGGGGGTACCTTGACGTGCAACATTCGACTGACCTTGCATGGGCACGGCATTTCACGGCCAGGCGAATAACAAACAAAAATATCTTTTCAAAATCTAAAACATTGTCGTTAAAATAATTTCTAAACATTGGAAGTCTTTTTTTCAGTTTATTATTTCTTGTAGGTTTAAATCGCAACGAATCTTGCTGATTTTGTTAGCAGTTCTCAATAAACTCTTACCGGATGTCTATTTAAAATTACAGTGCAATCTGTTCAGCGATTCGGCTGATTTTCAACGTACACACACACACACACACACACACACACACACACACACACACACTTACACACGCACGCAGAAAAACAATAAGGGCCGTTTAAGTCGAATGGAGATCACTCCGTTCGCTACGCTCACTCGTTTAATTACCATTATTACTTTTGAATTTAGCGAGATTGTAGATACAATTTCACGATAAAAGATTGTGTGTGCATAAGCCTAGGTTAGCTAGACTTTGTGTGGGATTTTTCATAGACCAAGGCCTAGACCTTACCCAATAAAGCGTTCTTGTAGCCTGGGGATTAGTCCCCTAGGCATAAGTCGACGTAGAGCTAAGGTCTGGAGGTTAACCGCGTTCATAGGCCTAAGCCCTAGGTTTAGATCAGATTCAAGTTCAAGTTTGATTAAAATGAATCATTAGGTTTTGGTTTATATATGGTGCAAGTATGGCTTGAGCTCATCTTTACCTCACCAACCACATCAATGCTGTTTGCCTCGGGCCCTAATATCCATTATGCAAATGAAAATTGAGATATGAAGTTGAAAGTTAGTAAAATTATTTACATCATAATGTTACCTGCAAATATAATTGGATGAGCGTAGCGAGCGAAGCAAAGATTCCATTTCACAACACAGGAAAAAAAATCCGGAATGTTTTTTTTTATTCCTTTTTTTTGTATTTTTGTATGTCTGTTCGACAGACAGACGATTCCGGCTAAACCGATACTCCAAATACGATGCAATTTTATGGAGGCCTTCGAAATCTCTGAACTTAGAACTGCCACGTTTTTGAGCGCAATCGGAAAATTATTTCTCATTAAAATCGCAATTTTACGATTTTTTTCGATTTTTTAAAAAATTCTTCAGCTTATAACACCTACATGCTTTGTTCGATTCTAATGATTTTTTTACAGAACCTTAATTTTATGAATTTATATATTCCTGTGAAATTTGAGCGTAATCAAAAAATTACTTCTTATGAAAATTAATATTTTACGTTTTTCATTTCTTTTTTAAAACAATTCTTTGACTTACAACACCTTCATGCTTTATCATATTGTAATGATTTTTTCACAGAACCTTAATTTTATGAATTAATATATTCGTGTAAAATTTGTGCATAATCGAATAATTATTTCTTATGAAAATTTCAATATTACGATTTTTTCCTTTTTTTAAACTACTAATTTTAGTTAAATTTAGTTTAATTATTTTTTAAATTTTAATTTACAACTTTAAATTATTAAATACAAAATTTTAAATTTAAGTTAATTTTTTATTTAATTTAATTTAATTTTAAAAAATCTTCAACTTAGTAGGGCTAATGATTTTTTCACAGAACAACAGCAAATCCGCATAACACATGGCAGTTCAATGCACCAATTACGCTCATCCAACAACGCGGCGGGACTTAAGCGTTTTCCTAGTTATCAAAGAATATATCATCGGTAGCCTATTTTATGTAGGCTATTTATTGCATTCAAATGTGCAACCGACTTCTCAAATTGATGTCCAGCTGCAGTTTGCTGTTTGATTACAAAATCTTTGTAAGGTCCGTTGGATAATGTGTGCGCGCGCTCAGTGGACACTTTATCAAGTGGGCCTTGACTTAAAGATATAAAATGGCGCTTATTCATTGTGGAAGTACAAGCGAAGACCCACCTTACAGCAAATACCGTAATCAAATACCGTAATATAACACTACGTTTAATACAGGAAAGAGGGCTGTAAAACGGGAGACAACTAACAACAGCGATCCTGGCGGCATTGGAGTTACATTACCACGGCCATCTGGACGCCAAAACAATTAAAATACATTAAAGAAGGCGTTAAATCGGGAGACAAGTGACTGCTTTGCTCTAAACAAAACATAAATATGTCATTATTATATTATTATCTTGACAGACATGCTCAAAGGTACTCGTATTATTACTAGCCTACGTATTTGTATTGATTGTTCTTGTGTATTTAATATTTTTGTATTGGTTACTGAAGAACTAGATATCAATACATGTTTTTAAATGTGTATACAAAGTATTACTAATCTACTTCCTGGCACACTTCAATTAGTAATAGGCCTAACCCTAAAATGAATAAAGGATGATCATAATATTTGTTTTCACCATAGCTACACTTGCAATAAAGATGCAATATAATATGTATATGTATATGTATAATGTATATAATATGTATATATGTATGACGCAGGCGACAACGATCACGACGTGATGCAACCCCCAACAACCCCTCCCCGTGCCAGCCCCCGGCCTGATTTCGTCACAACCCACCGGCCCCTACCCCGCCAACCTTCCCCCTGTCTGTTTCTAAACAGCACAGGCCTACCCTCACCGTGTACCACCGCGTTTCCCCTTTCGCCCTAATCTTAAAAAAAAATAACCATAGGGCACTAATAACCTTAGTGTTGTGATTACTCCACTCAGGTGCAAGAAGTGGCGACTAAAATAGTCTTGAGTGTAAGTGTTTTCGATAGTAATATTATGTATTAGCCTGCCCAGGGGCATCTTGCCCTTGTTTTGTCGTGTAACGTAATTGTTCAATTGGAAAATTACACTCAAACCCGGCCCGGTAAAATAATCTATGCGCTAACTCCAGTATTTGAATTTCGCGCCCAATGTTACTCCAATGCCGCCAGGGGCGCTGATCCAAATTGTCTCCTCCCACAACAATGGAAACACATCCATCTTTCCTGTATTAAACCAAGTCGATAAAGAAGTTTCCCCGTTGGGGAGGTCCTCCAACTCCCTATACCGCCCTGGGTTAAATAAAAGTCGGTTTTTGGCGTTGGGAATCTAACGTTCCGCGCGACTCTGTGTGACGATTGATGGAACTACTTCAATAAAAGTACGTCACTTTTCTACTAGTAGTTAACAGTCGATGACGACAAATGGCGGAAACGTCAAAATATTAAATACGATCGAATGTTGGCGAATGTTTTGGCATAAAGCAAACTCTCTTTTTTAATGAGGATATTTCTGATGGAGTAGACCTAAGCTTAGGAGCTAGGCCGACAATATGTATTGTTCAAGATTTCGATTTGAGTGCCTAGGGCGTACTTACGTCTAAAAACTGTATTGTGGCCTTGGGCCTAGGCTACACTTACGTCCGTTAGGCTTGAACAAGGTATATCTCAAATTATTTCGCACGAAAATGTTAGTGACGCCTGCGCAACACTTTAAAGTACAATAATAAATCAAAAGTAAATCGTTTTAAAGACTAGGGCTCAGGGCTAATATGATTAAAATAAATTGAAGTTTGACGTTTCGTCTGTTGTTTGTTGATTTCAGCGTCACTGCACATCGATAATCTACTGACCGTATTTAGCGTGCAGTGCTTTTATTAGTTTCACATTGGAGCCGCTCTCAGCGCGCAGGACGTTAGATTCCGTTTTGACTTGGGAGTAAGGGGACCTCCCCAAAGCAAGGTCCTCTAGATCTCCGCCACCTGGCGGAGGCTCGTCTAACTCGCTCGTGTGGCCACTAGGTTAGGTCGTCGCAACCCGTTCCACAATGTATAGCAGCCATATTGGGCCTATACACGAGAAATAGAGGGAATTTTAAAAAGCAAAGTGAACATCTACTTATACGCGTTTCCAAGCAAAGGGGTTGCACCTGGTGGCGAAAACTGCAACTGTCCGATCAGTGATAGTCGGAGGAGCGCGCTATGTGCTTACCTGAAGAACACATGTTATTCCGTGTTTTGTCACTTATAAATATGTACAATCACAGGTACATGTCGTTGCTCTCCCCAAAATGATGTTAATGATGATAAAAAAAGCATGGGGGGGCCCCAAAAAATGAAAAATCGTCTAAAATTTATGCGGGATTCGGGGGACCATGTCCCACCAGAATAATATTACTATTTTTTAAAACCTGCCCCCAAATTGAAACCCATGAGACACCGAGGATGGCATTTGTATCCATATTAAAAATTCTCTAATTGTAGGAAATTCGGGTAATACAAAATTAAACATTGTATTTATAGGCTATAAAAACCTAAATATAGGCAACCCGGGGGTACGATAAAAATAAATCAAATTAAAACCCGGGTCAAAAAATTTTCACAATTTCATGGGTAAACCACACATACATTATTGCTCGCTTTTTAAATGGCATTTTTAATTGAGATATCTTTTTTATTTTTTAAATTATGATAATTTAAATAAATAAAGTCATAATAATAAAAAACAAAACAATAACAAAAATAATAAAATTGTTTGGGGCCCTATGCAAAAAGTCCCAACCCCTTTTTCTACCTTATTAAATTAATGTGGGGCCTACATATACCTTTCCTTCATTGTTTTTATTACAAAATTTATACATAATTTTCATAATAAATACAATTTTTATTTTTTAAAAAAAATAAGTAAAATGATAGGGCCCTACAATTTTTTTAAAGTTTGTCGGCAAATGCCTTTTTCCCAGCCTTTATTGACATAAAAAACCCAAAAATAAAAATAGTCCATCGCTATTCAATGGGCCCACTTTTAATAAAATGTATTTTTAAAAAAAAACAGAAGTGTTTTCCTACTCCAATTGGGGTTTACATTGAAAAAACGATGTAAAAAAACGGGCAAAACAAGTGTAGGGTAAAATTTGGGGAAAATTTGGGGCCAAAAAAGGCCCCAAATAACTGCCCAAGTTACACAGAAAAACATTCTGAAAAAAACCCGATAAAACTAGATAACGCGGGCCAAATTTTTTTAATTTTAAAAAACTTTTGAAAAATTCCCACACTACTTAACCTTAAGATCCCAAACAATAAAATTTTTTAGGAATTTTTTTTTTTAGATTTTACTTTTCCGGGAAAAAAACCCCGGGAAAATTTTTTTTTATTTTGGTTGTTATTGATTTGAGGTTGTCACTTGGGCATTTTTTGCTTTAATTTTTTTAATTTTTAAAGGGAATAAAACCTTTTTTTAACCCTTTTTCCTTTAAAACCCCTTTGCAGCCACATTCAAAAACTATCACGCCACTTGAAAAAAAAAAATTAAAAAAAAAAATATATTTTTTACATATATTTTTTTTAAAATTTTTTCCCCAAAAATTATATATTTTTTTAAAATTTTCCCCAAAAATTATATTTTTTTTTTTTAAAAATTATTTTTTAAAACCCAAATAAAAAAAGACTAGGAGAGGGGGAGGATTCCTTACTGTAGTTAATATCACTAACATCCCATGATCCCCAAAACCTCAGGGGCAAGAAATGCCCAAGTAACACGTATTTGGTCAGTTTTCCCTTTGACCCAAGTTTTAAATCGCCTGGAAAATGGTTTTTAAATTCCCTCGGAATTTTGGGTTTTTCTTGCATTAATATGATCCCCCTAGGGCCCTGGAGAATAGAATGGGTTTTCCCAAAATAATTTGCCATTTTTTGTAACTTGGGCATTTATTGCCCCTTGGCCCATTCAATTTGCTAGGAGCTCTTTTATTTATAGATCTAAAGAAAAATTATTGAAATTTTTAGTTTTGGGGGGGCAACATTTTATTGGAAAAATATCATCGATCTTCATCTTAAACATTTTTTTGTTTACACTTGTTTCTGTATTTAATATTTTAACGGTGTGGTTTGTTTTTTTAGGGGCAATATCATAAAATAATTAAATTTTATTTGTTGAAATTTTTAAAATGCCTTTAAATTCCGTTTATTAATAAAGCCGACCCCCAAAATTTACGAATTTTACTAAAAAAAATACGGGGAAACGATTGACTAATCAACAATTTTTTCGCAAATGATCAGAAATGAAAACAAAATAAATTGGAAGCCAACTGAATATACAGCGTTTCCCGTAAGCGGCTCGCTCTATCCCCATCGGTCCGCCCTGGGGCGTTTTAGTGCTGCCATCAAATCTTTGTTGGGGAAAAACGCGTATAGCGCCCCCTTTAAAACTTGTCACAAAAAAAAGAATAGGGCCAGAAAAAAAATCGCGTGAAATTCGAGATAAAAAAAATTTAAACAACACAAAAATAAAAAGTTTAGTTTTTGTTGTAAAGAAATTTAACAAAATAAAAAAATTTTCAAATCCCTATGTTATAGTGTGATGTGTATTCCATGCCCCAATTTTTTCTTATGTTTTAAAAATTTTTTTCAAAAGCCCTTTCTGATAATTTATTACCAACATGCCTTGAAACCCAAACCCAACACAAATGTGATAATAATAGTTTTTAAAAAGGGATGACTTGGAAAAAGGGTTTTTAAATTTGGTTTTTTTTAAATTAAGGCTCAAACATTTTTTATTTTTTATTTAAAACCTTGCAATATTTTATTATACATGGGGGAAAAGTAGGTACTTAACTTTTTTACTTAACTAAGCTTTTTTTTTAAAATTAAAAATTAATTTTACCAACAGGTTTATTTAAATAAGAAAGGGCTAAACTAAAATTTGATAATCTTTTTAAAGTGACAGGACTTTTTGTTTTATGAAAAAATGGGCCAAAATACTGCCCTTCCCCCCTTCTTTTTGGAAAAAATTTTTCCTCCACTTAAAAGAGTATGGTGGGCCCGGAGTTATGAAACAGAGACCCCAATAAAATATGGTTCACCCAAACGTAGCCAACATAAAAAAAGGGGGTTGTGGTGCAGGTTTGGGGAAAAAGGCCTACTTTATTGTGATAATATTAATCCCAAAATGATAATACAGTGGGCCTACTAAAAAAACTAAATAATTTTTGGACAAGGGATTGGTTAGTGGTTTGTATCCTGCAACTGCAAATTGAAAGGACCTTTTTAAAAATAATACTTTAAAAACAATTGTTTTGTAGGCCCTAGGCCGTGATGGTGATAGATGGGTGAATTTGAATATAAAGGTAGAGGGTAAACAGGGTTTCCCGGGCCAAGTAGCCAAACCCCTTTCGACAAGTAAAAAAGGGGACAAACATCTTTACGTCCCATCCGAAAGGATGGTGAAAACCTTGACAGTCATATGGGTTTCTTCCACAAACCCGGGCCCGCCGAGCAGACGTCGAGGAAAACAAAGTTTTTTACACTAGCTCTCAACCCCCCCTCTGCTCTGGGCCAGTGAAACGCATTTTAAGGGCAGGGGCATTCACCCCCCTCCCCCCTGTGCCCAAAACCCCAAAACCCGGTTTGCTTAATTCGGATTTGTGGGGGAAAAACCGGCAAAAACCGCGGGAATGAATAAAAATAAAAGAAATAGCAGGGTTTTCAAATGGTTAAGCCTAGCTAGGAGAATTTTAAACTCTGGCCTAAAAAAAAGGATAGGCCTACAGAAAATTAGGCCTAGCTAGGTCTATATAAAAAATTTTTATACAAATTAATAATTTTACGTAGATAGGGCTAAGTCTTTATTTTTCTTTGACATACAAAATTTCCCGGGAAAAACCGAGATTATTTAAACCAAAAATTGTATTTGAAAAAAAAAAATATTTTAAAAAATAAAGTATTTTCAAATACAAAAATACAAAATAAAAATACATTGAACGTTTTTTTTGAAATACAAAAAAAACATCTGTTTTTGAAAATACTAAAAATTTCCCTTGAAAAAATCATCAGGCAAAAATCAGTGAATCAAAAAAAACCTGCTTTTTCAACAAAATTTTTTTTAATTGTGGGCCACAAAAATTTATTTTTGTGATTAGGGTGGATGTTTGATGTCTGGGGCCTAGACTATTTCAGTTTGGGAAAAAATTTAAAAAAAATATTAAATTTTACAGTGGGCCCTAGGGCCATGCCTACACTACACCTAAACATTATGAGTGGGGGGAGGGCAATTTTACGGGGCCTCATAATTTTATTTAAGTAACAGGATTTTTTTTGTGAAAAAAAAATTAGGGTTTTAAAAACCTAATAGTATTTCGAAACAATAAACCCAAAAATTTTAACATAATGACCCAATAAGGCTGATTGAATGCACTTCAAATCAAGTTTTCAATGCGGAATGCAAAGGGTTTTTATTCTGGAATTTTTAAACCAAATATTTCCCCCCAAAAGATTGTAAAATTTTAGAGGGGTTTTTTAGGAAGGTTATTTGGGGGTTGCCCCATCAGAGTAAATTGTCATTTTAAACCCTTTTTTTTAATAAAACTGGGCAATACATGGGGCCCATATAGAGAGAAGGTCTTGCTTGATAGTAGGCCTACTTTCCCAAATTTTAGGCCTATGTAGGAAACATGAATGTGAAAGGGGGAAATGTTGTCGGGATAGACAAAAATATCCTTCCGGGAAAATATCCAAAAGTGGCCAAATTTGGCCCTTGGCATTTTTGCCCCAGTGATAAAAAATTTGCAAGAAAAATACCAGCCCCAAAAATGACACAAAAAAAATTATTCTACCCAAAAAAAGGGAAAATTTTCCATAGATAAGGAAAACATTAAAAAACAATTTTTTAAATTAACAAAACGTGGGCCTATGTGCAAACCTCCCAATTTATATAGGGGCTTAGGGGCCCAAAATTGCATATTTATCCCCAAATTTGGAGTAGGGGCTGGGGGGTTCCCCATGTTAAAAATTTCATTTAAAAAATTTTAAAAAACCCTTTTGGGGGGGGGGGGAAAAATTATTACCCAATTTTTTCATTTTTTTTTTTCCCTGCTGCTTTACGGGTACTTTTGGTAAAAAAAATTTAAGTAGAAATATCTTTTCTGAAAAAAAAAGAAAGGATCAACATTTGGGGCACACCCCAATTTACGCAGGGGGGCACGTTTTGGCTGGGGGTTTGGTTCGGGTTTAAAGGAAGCTGGGGGGGGACCTGGGGGGTATGAAGGTGACAGTTCCCAGTTTCTGATTTTAAACTGCTTGTAGTCATCGGAAGCGCCTTGTTTGATTAGGGAAAGAAACTTTTTAAAAAAGACAGGTAAATTTAAACAGTATGCTGGGCCACAGGTTTAACATTTTATGGGGGGGGGGGGGCTAGCTGTCATGGGGTTCCAGTTCGTTGAGGTAGGCCACATATTCCCCGGGGGACACTGAGGGCTTAAATTTGGGTAGACCACTTTGGGAAAGCAAAGGCAGTGTTGTTGTGATGAGGGAGGATGCGGTGGGTGACCCTTTGGGGCTTCAGTGGGGGACGTTTTGATGGTGGCTGCTTTGGGGGCAAGTTTGGGCACCGGGGGCCCCCCCGGGTTTTGCAGGGGAAACGATCCTTTTGGAAAAAGCTCACTCCCGCCAGAGTTGGGGGCCGGGCCCTCACATTCAAATCGGGAAAGAGAAAACCCAAATAACAGAAGGTAAAACAAAAAGGGTTTTGGGGCCCAACCCATTTTAAAAAGGAAACTCTTGCTGTTAGGGCCTGGGACCCTACCAGTACCTGCACTTTAAATTTAAACAAGTGGACAAAGGCCCAAACACCTAAAAAACCAGTGTAAACTCGTGACATGAAATACATGGGAATAATTATGTAGTGCATTATAATTGTGCAATCGCTTTTTGCTATTGATTTTTAAAAAAAATGTAAGTGAAAGGGGCCTACAGGACTTTTTACTTTTTCAAAATTTTAAACCACTTTCCCCTCATGCATATAAGGCCTATGAACAACGTTTTTGGTTTTTGAGAAAAAATTCCGTTCAGCGGGATGCACCCTTCAACTAAATGGGGGGGAAAATTTGGGGTTAACTTTTACATGTCCCAAAACCCAACTATAGCAAGGGGGAAGGGCAAGCAATATTTTTTGTGCGAAAATTATAAAAAAGGGTTTTGAAACTTGTCGGAAAAATTTCCCAACCCATCCCGTTTAGCTCATATTCCCTGAAAACTTTGCATCAGGGCTGCTTTAAACAGTGCCCTTTGGATGGTCCCCCGAGTCGACAGAGGAATATCTGTGGGCCATTATATCCCCCAAGTAACTGGAAAGTTGACCCTGAGCTAATAAAGCTTTCATTGATCACCTAGTGCTAAAGCGAAAAACTGTAAAAACCCTTTAAATTTTGTGGGGGTATCGGGTTTCTTTCCACTTAAAATAGTTGTGGGAAAGGGGGTGAAGGTTGGAATCTCAGAATCTCCAGGCTGCAGGCCTATCTGAAAAAAAAAAAATGAAATTAAAAACTTACAACCTGATAAAACAAACATCAATTTTGACAGTCGGTTAGCATTTGCGGTTTTCCTTTTCACCCGATACCAGTACGGGGAACATAACAAGAACTTTTTTTTTTCGGTTGGGGGGCAAGGTTAGGGGGGGGGGGGGGGGGGGCCCAAAAAAAAAACATCATTTATTTCTGTCACAGAAAATACTCAAAAATACACCCTTTGAGTTTAAAAAAACACCCACCAAAAACCCCAAAAGGGCCCAACGTTTCTATTTCAAATAGTAAACCCACAAAGGAAATTTTTAAACCCAAAAGGAGTTTTTTGCCAAAAAAGGGGGAAAAAGGGGGTTTCCTCTCCCCAAAGAACGATTTATGTACACAGAAAATTTTTTTTTCCAACATATCGTCTACACTCCGCTTAAGGGGTACCTTAGTGTGACATTCAGCTAGGGCCCAGGGCCCACAGCCTACAATCGGACAAAAAAATTAAGCCCAGGCCTATACAGCCAACTTAAGGCATTCATATGCAATCTAGTTTCTAGTATATTTGGGAGTAGTAGTCTATCTATGAGGGCCAAAAACCTAAGTAGGCCTAGCCCTAACCTAGGGGGACTAAGCCTAGGCCCTAGGCCTAGGGCCCCTAGGCATAGGGCCCAGGGCCTAAGGGGTGTTTTGTAAATCAAAATAGGCCTAGGCCTAGCTATTACCAAAAAAATTTCGTTTGGGGCCCGGGTCTAGGCCCCATTTTCCCTTTTTCTAAGATCAGTCTAGCTTTGGGTTGGCGTAGGGCCTAGACCCAGCCTAGCCTAGGGCCCTTTTTGTATCCAAACCCTAGGGCCTTTGGCTAGGGATTTAAAATTGGATAGGGCCCAGGCCCCCCACACAAAAAGGGCCCAGGGGTTACGGGCGTAACCTCAAAATACTTAAAGGGTTGGGGCCTAGGCAGGCCTAGCCCTTCAATTGGCATGGGGGCAAAAAAATAAAAATTTAAAAAAAGCCTGGTCAATAGCCGGCAAAAAATAACTGGTTAGGGGGGGAAGGCCCAAAATATTTTAAAAGAAAACTCCCCCAGTCTTGAAATCAGAAGTTTGACAGTTCCCGTTGTCCGTCTTTTTTAAAAAGGAGCCATTTCGCCTCTTCTTGATGAAAAAGTGGATCGATAAGTTTAAATTCTTCAAACAGATTTTCCCCGTACAATTAATTGCCCGCACAAACCCCGGATATTTTTTTAAATTTTAAACTTATAAAAAGACAATTTTTTTTTAAAAAAGAAAGTCAAAAATAACCATGGGGCCCGGGCCCTTTAAAGCGTTACAAAAAAATTTGGCCCAGAATGGCTTCTAATTCGCTGCTGGGGAAGACCTAACCCCAGAGAGTTAGACGATCCTCCGCTAGGCGGAGATCCAGCAGGGCCCTTTTCCCCCAAAAGGGGGAAAATTTTTTTAACGACCTTTATTAAACGTAGTGTTATTTAGTGTTTTTTATTACGGTTTGCTTACAGCAGGGTCCCAGGCCTACTAGTACTTTTTGCTAAGCGGGTTGGGAAGCTGGGTCTTCTCACCTGATGTAAACAAAACCCCCATCTTAGTTCCCTGCGTGGTTTTAAAATAATTGGAGGGGCTCCGAACACGCCCCTTTGATAAATTTTCCTACAGGAAAAGGCTATGTTTTTGTTTTTTTTTTACAGATCATTGGGCAGCAAGGATTTGGCATTTTGGGGTTTTTACCATTATTACTTTTGTATTTTGCTAGATTGTAGTTTTCAATCCCCCTTTAAAGATTTTAAAGTGCAATTTTTGCATAAGTTAGGTTGGCCCTTTAGTCCCTTGGGGTGGGATTTTTTTATGGACCACGGCCCTAGACCTTACCCAATAAAACTTTTTTGTAGAAATCAAAGTAGGCTTTGGTCTGGAAAGGTTTCCCCGTTCTAGGCCTAGGCCCTAGACTTTGACAGATTCAAGTTCAAGTTTTCCTCATTAGGGTTTTTTTTAATACATGGTGCAAGCAGCAAAAGGAGTTTAAATAGTACTGTCGTACCAAACTCCATGGTACAAGTATGCCCTGGACTTTGCCCCGGGTCCTAATTTTCCCCTTAAAGCCCAAAAAAAAATTTAGATATGAACTGAAAATATGAAAAATTTACCCCCATAAAGTTACCGCAAATAAAGAATCGAAGTTATATAAGTGGGGTTGGTAGCCTATTAAAGGGATTTTATTGCATTCAAATGTACAACCGAAATTTTGGAAAATTTACGTCCAGCCCGCAGTCTGCTATTTTTTACAAAAACTCTGTAAGGGCCGTTGGGATAATGTTTTTTCCCCCGCTCTCAGTTTGCAAGGTCCTCTAGATCTCCGCCCCCTGGGGGAGGCTCGTCTAACTCGCTCGTGTAGCCCTAGGTCAGGGCGTCGCAACCCGTTCCACAAATGTTTTAGGGAGCCCCTAAATTTGGGTCATGCACGAGAAATAGAGGGGAAATTTTAAAAACAAAGTGAAAATTATTTTGGGGCCCCTAAAAAATTGCAACAAAAAGACGATGTAGAGGCCCAAAAAAAAATCGCGCCTTTTTTCGAGATAATAAAATTGACAAAACAAAAATAATGAAGCTAGTAATTTGTTGTAATGCCCAAGGGGGAAAATGCAAGAAGTTCAAAAAAGCTAATTAATGGTGTTTCCCGATGTTCTTTTTAAATTCCCAAAACAATAAAATTTGGGTTTGAACGTTTGAAAAAAAAGTATTTTATAAAAAAATGTTTTTGAAAAAGCGTAATTTTCAAAAGGGGCCCCCGTGGCCAAAAACCCATAAAGGGGCTCTGGAAATTTGGGCGTGGAAGGTCACCCGCCCCTGTAAGGGCAGTGGACTTGCTTTTGGGTTTACGCGCCTACCTGGGGCCGAAAAGACGATCCTCCGCCCAGGGGGAGAACCCGCGACCTTTCCCCAGTAGACACATTTCAAGTGGCCTTGCTTAGGGAACTAAGATGGGGGCTTATTTCCTGTGGAAGTACAACAAAATCGATTTAAAAAAGTTTCCCCTTTTGGGGGGGTCCCCTTACTCCCAAGTCAAAACGGAATCTAACGTCCCGGCGGTGAGAGCGGCCCCCCAAAGTGAAAATAATAAAAACACTGCACGCTAAATACGGTCAGTAGAAATTATCGATGTCAGTGACCTGAAATCAACAAACAACAGACGAAACGTCAAACCCTTTAATTTTTTTTTCAATCATATTAGCCCCCGGGCCCATTTTTTTAAAAAAGATTACTTTTTTATTTATTATTGTACTATAAAATGGTTTTCGCAAAGGGGTCACTGACATTTTCGTGGAAATAATTTTAGATATGCCTTTTTCAAGCCTAACGGAAGAAGTGTAGCCTAGGCCCAAGGCCACAATACGTTTTCAGACGAAAACGCCCTAGGCATCAAAAAACGAAAACTTGAACAATACATATTGTCGGCCCGCTCCTTTAAGCTTTTCTTTCTCCATCAGAAATATCCCCCATTAATAAAGAGAGTTTGCTTTATGCCAAAAAATTCGCCCAAAATTCGTCGGGATTTTTAAAATTTTGACGTTTTTCCCCCATTTGGGCGTCATCGACTGTTAAATACTAAATAGAAAAATGGGCGTAGTTTTATTGAAGTATTCCATCAAAGTCACACAACGCGCGGAACGTTAGTTTTCCCCAAAGCCCAAAAAAAGACTTTTTTTTTTAACCCCGGGCGGGTATAGGGAGTTGGAGGGCCTCCCCAACGGGGGAAAATTCTTTTTTCGCTCGGTAAAAACAAAGACCCACCTTACAAACAGCTGTTAATTACGAAAAAACCTTTTGCAAACTATAAGGGAAAAAAGTATGGCATAGTATAAAAAATTTTTGGGAAACATTATTCACATTGATGCGAATGGGGATATTTTCCAAAGTATGTTTACATTCGAATGTGTAAATATTGTAAATATAATAAAAAATAAATAAAGTTAATTCAATTGGGTGGGGGCATGAACAATTTTTATGATCCCCCTCGAAATTTTTATACAAAGGGGAAAAGTATAAGAAAATACTCAAAACCCTCCAAGATAAATTTTGTATATTTAATAGAGCAAAAGTCGATTAAAAAAGTTTCGGAAACTTCTTTAAACGACTCTGGTTATAAAACAGATTTGGGAAAAACTTGGTAAAATAAGGCCTCCTTTCGCAAATATTTGGGGCGGAGTTTAAAAAGTCGTTTTTTACACGATATTTTTTACTTTTTGTTTCTAAAATAATATTAAAAAGGGTTTTAAAAATTTTATTCGAAACTGTTAAAGTTATGTTTGAAAACATAAGGCAACTAGAAAAAAAATTAAAAAAGCATGCAAAAAGGTTTAGTTGGGGATTTTTTGTTTTATAAACCTTAATTGGTTTTTCTTTAGGGTCGGATCAACTATTTTTTAAAAAAGTTAAGCAATTGATATTTTAAAAATTCCAAAACTTGGGGAAAAACACTGATTTCACATACAAAACAGGTCACTTTTCCCAATCCAAAATTTTTTCGGGGGAAAAAACAGCTGATTTCAAACTTCAGGATCACGTTTCGACACCCAAATTTTTCGGGAAAAACAGCTGATTTCACATTTAAAATTTAGGATCACGTTTCGACACCAATTTCTTCGGGAATAACAAACTAATTTCCCCATCATTCAGGATCACCCTTTTTGGGCACCAAATTTCTTCGGGAATAACAGCTGATTTCCCCATACATTCAGGATACTTTCGGGCACCCAAAATTTCTTTTTGGGGAAAAAAGCTGATTTCACATTTCATTTTAGGATCACGTTTTTTTACACCAAAATTTTTTTCGGGGGAAAAAAGCTGATTTTAAAATACATTCAGGATCAGTTTCGACCCCCAACTTTTTTTCCTAAAAATTTTTATTTTCGGGTTTTTGTATGAGCGCAAAGTGCGATCATAGCACATTTTTAAGATTTGGGAAAAATTGTTTCCACACTAGCTTGGGGAAAAGAGTACAAATGCCTGTATTGAGGCATATTTTCTATCTCGTTATGATAAACGAAATCACTATTTTTCATTTTTTTTTAATTTTAAAAAATTTTTTGGGGTTAGCCACTAACGATAGGACAAACGTAGAGCTTCCAAATGATTTCCCGAATCAAAAACTATACCTCCCGCATTCGCGTCAAAGCCTGGGAAGCCCGAGCTCTAGTTTTTTTTGGTTTTTAAAAATTATCTTAAAGAAGTCCCAAAGTTTCACTGTGATTTTAGTTAAGGTTTTTTTTTCTAAATTTTAGTGTACATTTCATTACAAACAAAAAAAATTGACCTCAGTAGGTCAAAACCTTTTGCATGGGTATCCCGTATACAAACAAAGCTAGAGCGAACACTACCACACACCCCCAACACAACACAATATGTATAACCACACCCATAATTTCCCCGTTTCCAATTTAAAACGGAAGTGTCACCCTTTTATACAGGGAAGTGTTTCTCTATATTAAAACCCTTTATTAATGCAATTGCCAAGGATGAAAATTTTCTAATTTTTAATACCACCTATCCCTAAAATTAATTGGGTGAGCGAAGCAAAGACTTCCCAAATTTTACTGAACCCCAAAAAATTTTTTTTATTGTTTGTTTTTCTCTCTAAACCCTGCAAACGGCATATGCCCATCTTGAAAAAAAATTTAAGAAGACCTTCGAAAACTTTGAACTTAAAAATGCCACGTTTTTGGGGACAATCGAAAAAATATTTTCTATGAATATCGTACTTTTTTATGTTTTTTTCGATTTTAAAAAGCGATAATATTTTCCCCCCATATTTTGGGGAGGGGGACCAAAGGGGTTTGGGGGTAAAAAGAAAATTCCAAAATTTTACATAACATTAAGGTAATGGTGAGGTTTTTACCTTTTAAAGGGAAAAAGTTTTAAAAAAGGGTTTGCCAGATCCATAGAATAAAGGTTTTAAAATTTTAAATTTTTTTTAGGGATTTAATAACAATTAAAAGTAACAATAGGGCCCCCACAAAAATCACGTACAAAACGTTCAAAAAGCACTTCAAAAGTTAAAAAAGATCCCCCACAAAAATAAAAATTTACAAAAAAGCTCATCCATCAACGCCCCCAGCCATCATTTCTGAGGGGTCTTCACACAGTGACATTGTTTTTTTTTGCCCAGGTATCCGTGCGGGAGACCCGGGAGAAAACGTTTTGGGGCCCCCATCATCCGTGATAGGATCCTTCCCGACAGTACACATTGCGTTAATTAAAGGGTGAGTAATACATCATTTTTTTTCTTTTCCCCGCTCTTCAATCTGGTGACCGTTTTGGACAAAATACACTGTCACTGGACACATAGACCAAAAAAAAAAAGCTAATACACATATAACTAGGAAAAAAACCCAAAAATGTTGATAGACGAGTAAGTGAGCCAAGTGTAAAATACCCCGGGAACATTTCCCCTTTTTTCCCGTTATGGCGTAATTTTTGGCCTTTCGTTGACTCTCAAAACTCTATTAATTTACCTTTTAAAATTTTTAAAAAGTTAAAGGAAAAAAGGGGCCCGGAATCAAAACATGCCCCGCTCACTCGTCCCAACAAAGGGCTTTGGCCCTTTTTAGTGTAGTTTTGGCTTTAAAGGGGCCCTTAAAACCGAAATGGGGAGAATGGGTCCAAACCCCCGCGGGCCCCCACGCTGCTCTGCGAAGTCCGGCTACCGGCCTGTTTTCTTGACATTCGATACTGATGTATGTCGGGGCGCTGAAGGGAATGCTCTTTTCAAGAAGACCAGAAGACAATCTTGCCCTTCCTGGTAAATAGGGAATGGCAGTTTGTTTGTGCAGCTAACTGCGGGTAAGTTTGATCCCAACTCCGCTTCTACGGAAAAAGTGGGAAATAGGTTTTTTGGGGGGATGGCAAAGATTCCTGTGGCCCGACAACAATCTCGGGTGCGGAGATAGACTTGCCCTTTTCGGACGGGTCTAAAGAAGTTTTTTCCAGTACCACGACGTCATATGGGCGACATAAGAGTCCCAACATGGCTAACCCCATTTAGCAAAGTGGAGAACTCTGAATACAAAATCTTCACCCTTCCCCCCCAAATCAAAAGCCTGGGCTACGCTTAAACTGCCTCCGTACTGCAAACTACTTATGTATCTTGTCGCCACCCTTCCAAGGAGGACCTCACCGCTTGGGCATGGTTGGAAACTTGTGGGGGGCTTTGTCGCCCTGCCCCCCAGGCGCCTGCTTCCTACCATCTCCTGCACTGGGGGCCATTTAAAGGAAGCAAAGGATTAAAACGAACCTGTTGGGGATATTTTACTAAAGAAAATGGGTATTGCACGAATTGTCTGACCTGAAAATAGTATGGCAGATCCCCCAATTCACATTGATCACACCTTCGGGGCACATTATTTCTTAAATTACCATCAAAACAGTGTTCAGTAAAAAATTTAACGTTAATTTTCAACGAAAACAATTTGGTGCCCTTTTTTTAAATTTTCTTTTTTATTTACTTTTGTACTGTCTTTGTAATAAAAATTTACTGAAAATCCACTCATGGTAAAAAGGTACTTTACTGCAAGAATTCTTGGGGGGGTAGTTGTTTAAAGTACAAACGTAAATGTTTGCTACACTGATGGGGGCCCCTTTTTAAAGTTATGGGGAAAAATGTTCGTAACGTCAAAAAACGTCATTTCTGAATCCTTGGGGTTTCTATTTACAAAAAAGTGTTTTTGTACTTGATTCTAATGCTCTGGTTAAAAATTTAATTTGTCACAAGGGCCCGGTGGCCACGTTAAAATGGCTCTAGGGGTCAAAAAATATCATATTCTAAATTTCTTGGGGTCAGTTTAATCGAAAAATGTCTTTGTAGATGATTCTACTTGCTCGGTTAAAAAATTTTAAATTTTCCCCAAGTTGCCCGGAGCCTATTGGTTTTTGGGGCCTCTAGTAAAATTGCCGGGATTTTTTTGGGGGGACATGGGGGCTTATTTTTTTCTAAACGGGCCCTATAGTAAAATAAATCGCCAAAACCCCTTTCAAAAAAGTGTCAGGGGAATTCAAGATTATCCCTAACTATAGTAGGGCTAATTTTTTTCACAAAAAACAGAAATTTTCCGCAAAACACAGGGCAGTTCAATGCACCAAATTCGCTCATCCAAACAAGCGGGGGGATTTAAAGCTTTTTCCAGTTATCAAAATATATCTTGGGGTATCCTTTTTTAGGCATTTATTGCTTAAAATGTGAAACCCACTTCTAAAATTGATGCCGCGCAGTTTGCTGTTTATTACAATCTTTGTAAGGTCCGTTGGATAATTGTGCGGCGCTCAGTGACACATTATAAGTGGGCCCCTTGACTTAAAGATATAAAATGCGCTTTTCTTGTGGATACAACTAAGACCCCCCTTTAAACAGGGGCTAGGGCCTACTAGATACTTATGCTAGCTGCTGTAAACTGGGTCTTTTTCCCCCGATTAAAAAAACCGTCCCCCTTATCCCTGCGTGTGTTTTAAAAAAATCTGGAGCGCTCCGAAAACGCCTGTATTTTCCGTAGCGAATGTGTATGTTTTTTTTTTTGTTTTTACAGATTTGACTGCAAAAATTTGGGGGTTGTGGGTTATTATCAAACCGAGTCGTAAGAAGTTTCCCTTTGGGGGGGGTCCCCTTCTCCAAGTCAAAAAGGAATCTAAGTCCTGCGCGCTGGAGCGGGGTCCAATTGAAAAAATAAAACACTGCACCTAAAAACGGTCAGTAATTATCGTTGCAGGACGCTGAATCAAAAAACAACAGGAAACGTCAAAATTTTTAAATTTTATTTCAATCATATTAGCCCTGGGCCCTAGTCTTTTTAAAAAGATTTCTTTTATTTATTATTGACATAAAATGTTGCGGGAGGGGGTCACTGACATTTTCGTGGAAATAATTTTGATATGCCTTGTTCAAGCCTAACGGGCGTATGTACCTAGGGCCCAAGGCCCCAAACAGTTTTTCAACGTAAGTAAAGCCCCTTGGCACTCAAACGAAAACTTTTAACAAAACTATTGTCGGCCTGCTCAAAACTTAGGTCCTTTCTCCCAGAAAAATCCTCATTAATAAAAAAGTTTGCTTTAGGGCCAAAAAATTCGCCAAAATTTTGACGTTTTAATTTTTACGTTTCCGCCCTTTTTTTCGTCATCGACGTTAACTACAGTAAAAATGACGTACTTTTTTTTGAAATATTTTCCCTCAATCGTAACAAGTCCGCGGAACGTTTTGTTCCAAACCGCCAAAACCGACTTTTTTTTTTAACCCAGGGCGGTAAGGGGGGGTTTGGAGGGCCTCCCCCAAGGGAAACTTCTTTTAAACGACTCTGTCAATACTACCATTGATATAAGGCCTACCTTTTTGTTTAGAATGTAGTTAAACTCCAGAAAAATGATGTGCATAACCCAGCTAGGCCCCCTCTTTGACATTGTGTGGTTTTTTTCATAGACAAAGGCCTAGACCCTTTTAGAAATCGTCGTAGACTTAGGTCTCGCGTTCTTAGGCCCAGGGGTAGGCCCCAAAAGACAGATTCAAGTTTAAGTTTGCCCCATGAGGGGTTTTCTTACCAACCACATCATCAATGCTAATAGCCTTTGCCTACCGGTATCTGGACAGTTTGCCCCCGGTCCCAATATCCATTATCAAATGAAAATTGACATATGAATTGAAGATATGAAAATTATTTCTCATAATGTTACCTGCCAACTAAAAAATCAAAGATTAATTATGGGTAAGCCATTTATGTTTTTTTTGCTTTCAATGTCACCGACTTTTAAAATTGACGTCCCTGCAGTCGCTTTTGTTTACAAATCCTGTAAGGTCCATTGGAAAATGTGTTCCGGCACTAGTAACACTTTTCAAGTAGGCCTTGACTTGGGGAATCTGTAAGGTCATTGGAAAATGGTTCGCGCATCTTTTTAAAACACATTATAATAGCCTTGACTTGGAACAAAAGAGGGGCGCTTATACTTGTTGGTACTGGCGAGTCGATAAGAAGTTTCCCCTTTTGGGGGCAAGGTCTCTGGTTTTCCCGCCTACGGAGGATCGTCAAACTCTCTGGTTAACCAGTGGCCACACGAGCGGTTGACGACCTCCGCCGAGGGCGGAAGAGTAGTAGCCCTTGCCGGGGGAGGTCCCCTATCCCCCAAAGTAAAAAAGGGAATCAAACGTCCTGCGCGCTGAGACGGCTCCAATGTAAAACTAATAAAAGCACTGAAACGCTAAATAGGGTCAGTAGATTTCGATGTGCAGTGACGCTGAAATCAACAAACAACAGACGAAACGTCAAACTTCAATTTTATTTCAATCATATTACCCCTGGGCCATAGTCTTTTAAAAACGATTTACTTTTGATTTATTTTGTACTATAAAGTGTTGCGCAGGCGTCACTAAACATTTTCGTGCGAAATAATTTGAGATATGCCTTGTTCAAGCCTAACGGACGTAAGTGTAGCCTAGGCCCAAAGGCCACAATACAGTTTTCAGACGTAAGTACGCCCTAGGCACTCAAATCGAAATCTTGAACAATACATATTGTCGCCTAGCTCCAAAGCTTAGGTCACTCCATCAGAAATATCCTCATTAATAAAGAGAGTTTGCTTTATGCCAGAACATTCGCCAACATTCGATCGTATTTAATATTTCGACGTTTCCGCCATTTGTTGTCATCGACTGTTAACTACTAGTAAAAAAGTGACGTACTTTTATTGAAGTATTTCCCATCAATCGTCACACAGAGTCGCGCGGAACGTTAGATTCCAAACGCCAAAACCCGACTTTTTATTTAACCCAGGGCGGGTTATAGGGAGTTGGAGGACCTCCCCAAGGGGGAAAACTTCTTTAATCGACTCTGGTACTAGGAAGACCCCACCTTACAGCAGCTGTTAGGTAAACTAGTGGACCCTGACCTT
The DNA here is from genome assembly GCA_024449915.1 of Sweltsa coloradensis. Taxonomy (NCBI): domain Eukaryota; kingdom Metazoa; phylum Arthropoda; class Insecta; order Plecoptera; family Chloroperlidae; genus Sweltsa; species Sweltsa coloradensis. The sequence goes on from JAMZAV010008538.1 coordinate 42,678, forward strand.
GTGGAAGTACAAGCGAAGACCCACCTTACAGCAGCTGTTAGTATCTAGTGGACCCTGCTCCCCCCCTAACCTGTTGTATTGTGTCGAGAGATAATCCAAAGCCCTTGGTATGCTAAAGATTTTATTTTTGCGTTATACCAAACAGTATTAGGAAGAACTTGGCTAATATAAGGCCTCATTTCGTCACTATTTGGCGCGGAGTTTTAAACGTCGTTTTTGACACGATTTATTTTTTTGTTTCTAAAATATATTAAGGCTTTAAATTTGATTCGAAACTGTTAACTGTTATGTAGAATCATAAGAGCAACTAGAAAAAATATTAAAAAATGTCATGCAAATAGAGTTAGTGGGTATTTTAGTTTTATAAACCTTAAGAAGGAATAGGACATTGAAGCGACGCCAACTTCTCAGATGAGACCGCGAAAAATCTCGCATCCGGGGGAGAGCGGGGGGTGTTGAAGTTTCCTCAGCTAGGCGGGGAAATGAGTCGAGTTGTGATAGTCTGGAGGTGGGGGACTAGCAATAACTCAACGCCTCGCTGCGACGCTGTATGACCTTGTCGTTAGGCGGTACGCGGTAGTGCGAAGTGGTGAGACTGAGATCATATTTTCGTCGTCACTGGAAACTATTGACGAACGTTGCGTTCACAGGAGGTTTATTCAGAATATTGTGTGTTTGTTGTTGGATCGACGTTGTTGATATAGTTAGTTTTTTATGGGCAATCAAAATTAAATATGACTACTTTTTGTCAAAACAAAAGGTTATTAATTAATTAATTAATTAATTTCACTAATTGTGGCACAATCTCCGTGAAGTAACTAGTTTGTCGAATACAACACATTGCATAGTCATTTGTAGACTTACCTAACAATACCATAGAAAAAAGTGTTGATATCGTAAATCGGTGTTACGGGTGGTGGCGCCAGGTTTTCTAAATTCCGAGGGGTGCTGAAATATTTCACAAACCTTTTGAAGACTGCCCGTGCCCGTCAGGTATTTTCTAAAAGTTTTGCGCATTGTTTTGTGGGTACTGTTTGTAGTAATGAAATTAGCTGTGGATGGGGGGGGGGGGGGGGGGGGGGGGGGGGGGGGGATTTATTAGAAGAATTTGTGGGCGGCAGCTGGGGTTCGGGGCAAAGCCACTAGAGTTATATCGTCATGTTTTAACTGCACTCGGACTCTGTAAACGATTTTTTACAGCAACTATCTGCGATCAAAAAACTAAAAAAAAGAACGTGAAGTGGTCCATTTTAGTAAATTTCAACCTGATTTTGTATGTAACGACGAACCATTTCAGGCAAACATATTTGTTTAACCAAGGTGACTGTCGAATTTTATGTGTTATTTACTTTGAAATTCTGGGATTAATATTTATCTCACGTTAGTTTTGCCCCTCCTCTCCCTAACTTGGGAGGGTGCATTAACCCCCCTGCCCCATCCCCCGGTTCCTACGCCACTGCTGTTGATGATTCAAGTTGTATATTAAACATTTTAATGCATTGATACATGAAAATTAATGAAAATAATATTTCACATATTTGATTGATTATTAGTGTATATAGTACAAGCAAAAGAAGAGTATAACAGTATCCATGGTACACACTTACACACACAGTTGTTACTGTGCCATACAAAACAGTGTGTTGAAATTATAATCATACATAGGTGATGTTAAAACATTGGAGTGCAGGGAATAAAATACTGCCAAGTTGATCAGTTATTACATTAGCCTTCTGTTATTGCTTCAAAGTTTTATTTTAATGATACGTACGCGTACATTAGTTAATCGAATAACGATTATGCGTATATTATATCATATACCTATGAAACATGTTTACTACGAATAAAAATATATTATCCAAGCATTTTACAGAATCATCAGCCCCTATCCACTAATACAAAATGACTCGCGCTAGCGTCTAGAAGGAATGTAATGCGTACAACTACAAGTAAGTAGTAACATACTGTCGATAAGATACTGATATTATCTCCGAACCGAAATTACTAAACCTAATTAGTTGTAGTATGTTATATTTGATCCGTACGTAATGAGCGGTTTACGTTTCATATACCTTTTGTCTTCAAATCGCGCTTTCTTTGCTTCAGTTAGTGTAGGATACACACGTACGGCAGACTTTATTTGAATGCGCGGTGGCATTGATATAGGCAATTGTCGTTCAAAATTTATTTATTAGCTTAGTCCAATACACTTGTTATATAAAATAATGGTTTTCTTTATTGACGACAAAGTTCCCTACTTAACTTTCATCGGTTACGCCAACCCATTCCAAATAAAAACAAACTTCAAGTGCATTGTGGCCCTCGTCAAGTGCACTCATATTTATTGATTGATTGATTAACTGATTAAGGTCTTTATTAAGGCGGGATTAAGGCTAGTGAAGCCTTATCTTCCATCCAACTGATTTGTACAACTACATATATCATTTAATTTATTTGTTACATATAGATATTAAGTAAACAAAGAATATTTCATAGATAAGTGCAAATACAATTTATAAACAAAATACAATTTAAGCTTACTTATATAGTAAACATATTGGGAGAGTACGAGATTAAAGTTTGCTATGGAATGTGAGCAGGCATTGAATACTCACCCAAATCATTTGCAGAATGACCGAGTAAACCGTCGGGAATAGAAAAATCTGTTTTAGATGGCGGGAATCGAACCTGTGACCCGTCATGTGCGTGAAAGGGGACGACGGACTTGTCACAGACAATTGTACTTTCGGTTGTATTTGAGTCTAGGATTCAACTGCTTCCATGACATCTGAACAGTTGTGGGTGGCTGGATTTGTTTGGTGGTAATTTATTATATCGGTATAGCCATCTGACTGCGAACATGTCAAGTTGGGTAATTTGTATTCTATTATCGATCGAAATAAAAACATCAATAGGCCTAATTGGCCTAATACATAGAATTACCATGCAAATTAATTTTGTGCTAAAAATAAAACCCGAAGGCGATGTGTAACCAAAATGTTTATCATACAACAACTCCCAACTTCAACATAAGATTGCGACCCGATATAATTTAAATAAAGTCCTAAGACGTAGAAAAATAAATAGTTATCTCGAGGGTGCTGAGTGAAGTGGACACCACAAGTGAGTAACACGCGTCACATTTTGACGTTTAAAAAAAAATTATTTATTTATTTATTTATTTATTTATTAACGTCTATCCTATTCAGTTAAAAAACTGATTTACAAAGGAGGACAACAATTTACAAAGGAGAACAACTTTTTAACTAAATTAACATCCAGCCCTTCGTGCACACTCGTAGATGTAGAGTGGTTACCTGATTCATTAGTTTCAACTATATCGTGCGGTATTCACGCAGGCCGGTGATTCGGTGATTCAACGGTGATTCAATTAGTTTAGAACATTATGTTCTAAGCTCAATGGTGCAATAGTCCTAACTCCTGGTATTGATTGGGGAGGGCCCAAATATACACCTATATTCCCAATCAGTTTTTAGAAGATCATCTATTTTTTGTTAAATTACCCGTCCATGGATTTTTTTTGACCTGTAACATCTTCTAGCCACGCTTCTAGTTTATGAATCATTGAAATAGGCATCTCATTGTCCCTCCTTTTTGCATAGCTTTGTATTATCCCTCTTCCTTTGATCCATCTTGACGTAATTTGTAAATAGACGTAGATGGTAAAAAAACGCACATGCCTTTACGAAGTAATCACCGCCCCGCTTGATACAGCACGTGTTATCTGACAGCTGTATGATGTTAGCCAGACGCACAAGTTCGCTCGGGAGCCTCAAACCTCTTCCCGTTCCCCGTCCCCAAGACAACACAATAACACATTCACCAAACGATAATCACCGATAATATGGTTATGATTGTTGCCGCACTTACGATAGCTGACCCAGACCCTTCATTAATTTATTCGTATATACAAACGGCAAACCTTATTCGTCTCCCGTTAGCGTAAGTGCATAAATATAATATGTAGAAACAATTCGTATCCGAAAGGCTGCAAGTTTTAAAACCGAAAAGGGGATCTTGATTTCTCTATTGTGTTATTTGTGTATTCGCCGCCAACATTGATGAATCCATCTGGTGAAACGAATCGTCGTTAGCACTAACTCTACATATGTAAATAAATCATATATTTGAAAATAATTTAGTTGCACCTACAACACAACATTAATAGTTTATAAATAATTACGAATATGATAAATGAGGTCCGATCAAATTGATTATTCCCGCCAAAGATTCGTTTTTTTAAAGGTAAATGAACAACATGGTATCACCACTAGCACTAAACACAATGCATAGAACATTTAATAATAGTATGGACTACTTACAACAAACAAGAACAATAAACATGTTTTTATTTTTATAATACTTGGTGGGGAACAAAATAATATGATAAATGGTGTCCTTTATGCATATTTCCAATTCAACGCACCAAGGTCCTTGTCTCAAATTCCGGTTTCTTGGCCAGGCTTACAACGTGTAACACGATACTGTCAGTTTACCTCCCCTCAAATTCCCACAAAACACTCGCTCGAACACGAAATCGTCTCACGACTTTTTTCGCAGCGCTTACGCAATCTAGCGGACTACAGTCGTACGAAAAAACGCAAAACAATGCCTTGGGAAAAAGCTGTTTTTCCTAAACGGTTGGCGATAAAACAATTTTGTTGACTTGGTTGAAGAAAAATTCATCAATTCAGGGCGATAGAGTAAAGTTTTCTGAAATAAGAGTCGGGGGTATTTTTTAAAGTTCCATGAAAATGCGCGTGAAACAGTATTTTTGTAAAAATGATGCGATATTAAAAAATTCATCCTAGATAAATGTATCTATTTTCTTAAATCCGGCACTTGAGGGCTCTATAGAAAACCTTCACAATTATATTGCTGAAGATTTCATGGCGATCGGTTGATAAACGGCCGAGAAAACAGCTATTTGCTGGAAGTCGACGTTACTTTCAAAATACTGCCCATATTCACATGTCCTATATTCTCTTAAGATGGTTGTCTCAGCTCGGATCAACTATTGTAAAATGTTAAACAATTGATATTTAAAAAATTCCGTATATCGGGAATAACAGCTGATTTCACATACATTCAGGATCACGTTTCGAAAACCAACTTTCTTCCTAAATCTTTCATTTTTGTGATATTGTATAGAGCGCAATGTGCGATCATAGCACATTTCAAGATTGTAAATAATTGTTTCCTACACTAGCTTGGGAAATGAGTACAAATAGCCTGTATTGAGGCATATTTACTATCTCGTTACTGATAAACGAAATCACTATTTTCATTTTTTTAATTTTAAAACATTTTGGTGTTAGCCACTACACGATAGGACAAACGATAGAGCTTCCAAGTGATCCAGAATCAACACTATAACCTCTGTATTCTGCGTCAAAGCCTGGTAAGCTTGAGCTCTAGTTTTTTAGGTTTAAGATATTATCTTAAAGAAGTCCCAAAGTTTCACTGTGATGTAGTAGGTTTTTTTTTCTAATATTCACTGTACATTTCATTACAAACAAAATGTTGACCTCAGTAGGTCTAAAACCTTCTGCATGGGTATACAGTCATACAAACAAAGTTTAGAGCGAACACTACCACACACCACCACACACTAACACAATATGTATAACCCACCATAATTCCTCGTTCATTCAATAATACGGAAGTGTCACCTTTCATACAGGAAGTGTACTCTATATTAAAACCATTTATTATGCAATTGCCAATGGTTTGAAATATATATAATTATTTAATCACCACCTATCATAATATTAATTGGATGAGCGAAGCAAAGACTTCAATTTCACTGAACCCTCAAAAGGTTTTTTTGTCTGTTTGTTGCTCTCTACCGTGCAAACGGCATATGCGATCTTTAAGAAAATTGAAGAAGACCTTCGAATCTTTGAACTTAAAACTGCCACGTTTTTGGGTACAATCGAAAATATATTTCTCATGAATATCGTACTTTTTTTATGTTTTTTTCGATTTTTAATGCGATAATATTTTCCTGATATTTTGGGCGATGGTGACCAAAGGGGTGGGGCTACAAGATTCAAATTTCACATAGACATTAAGGTAATGGTGATGTATTGCCTTTTGAAAGAAAAAGTTCAAAAAGTTAGCCAGAATCCATAGAATAAAGGTTTTAATATAACTTTTTTGAGGTATTTAATAACAATTAACAAGTAACAATAGGCACTTGACAACAATCACGTACAATACGTTCAAAAAGCACTTGCAAAAGTAAAGAGATCCCACACAAACTAAAAATTTACAAAAAAGCTCATCCATCAACGCCTAGCCATCACTTCTGAGGGATCTTCACACAGTGACATTGTTGTTTTTGCCCAGGTATCCGTGCAGGTAGACGGTAGACACGTTTGTGGAGGCACCATCATCAGTGATAGGATCATTCTGACAGCTACACATTGCGTTAATAAAGGGTGAGTAATACATCATCTTCTATACTCGCTCTTCAATCTAGGTGACCGTTAGGACAAAATACACTGCCACTGGACACATAGACAAAACAAAATAGCTAATACACATATAACTAGGAAAACACCAAAGTCGTTGATAGACGAGTGAGCCAAGTGTAAGTACCCGGTAACATTCCCTTTCTTCCCGTTATGGCGTATTATGGCCTTACAGTTGACTCTCAAAACTCTATTAATTTACCTTTATAATTATTATCAAAGTTAAATGAAAATGGTCCCGGGAACTCAACACATGACTAGCTCACTCGTCTAACAAAGACTTTGGCGTTTTTCTAGTGTAGTTTTGGCTAAGGCGCCCTTATAACCGAAATGTGGGAGAACTGGGTCCAATCCCCTGCGGCCCCGATTCATGTACATTTATCCCGGGTATAAGTGGTATAAGGACGGTATAATGCAGGACATGGCAGGATAAGACCTGGTTAAGTCTGAGCAACTCTCATCCAATCAGAAATTTTCAATCCAACAACAAGTACAACAATGTTTTTTCCACTGCATTCTACAGCCATGTAAATCAGCAGATTTGCAAAAGAACACTAAAAATTTGCACCATCTTTTGTTTTACATTTACAAAAGATTGCGTGAGATCATTAAAAGAAAAGAAAAGGCGTATTATTGCCGTAAATTTTGGAATAGCCTAGGACTATCATACTATTGTTCATCTGCATAAGGCTTTTAGTAATCAAAACTAGTTATTTGTGCGGGATGTGTGTCAAAACAAGGTCGTGCAGGCCTAGGGTTGCCTAGAAGAGGCCTAAGGCTTGTCAAACGTGTTATGTTAGTATTAATTTTATCTAGTCCTATAGCCTAATCGAACTTTAGGCCTACACTGTTGTATTATGAATAATTTTCTACATCTGGGCCTAGGCCCGAGACAGTTTCTGATTTGTTTTATGAGAGTAATGATAACTTTTCTCGTTTTACACATAGACGCAAAATTTAAAATGTCCGCCATCTGTTTAAATATTTTCTTATCCCCGTGCGAGGCAAGATAAGTCTTCATGAATTGGATTCGGAGTTAAACCGCACTTATACCACCTAACTCTGCTTATACCGGGATAAAATGTACATTGAATCCGGGAAAATTTTTGTAATTTCTGAACTCTATTATTTTAAAAACTATAAAACAAGTTTTAAAATGCAAACAATACTATGGAAAACATAGCCAGTACGAAGTACGAGTAGATAAGATAGATAAGATAAGATAAAGTTTTATTCAGTCTTTTTTGTACATGTAAGATATAACATTAAATTAATTTATTCTGTTTGTATAGAATAGAATAGAATAGAATAGAATAGAATAGAATAGAATAGAATAGAATAGAATAGAATAGAATAGAATAGAATAGAATAGAATAGAATAGAATAGAATAGAATGAATAGAATAGAATTTTTATTAGCGTCTTTGATTGCAATGCAATGCATTTTTCACAATCTGTGGTTGCTGTATAACTATACACAATTTGTTCAAATATAAATATATTAATTACGATACAAATATATTATAATACCTTTTTAGTAGTACAAATTTATAACCAATCTATAAGTAGCTAAAATTAATATAACCATGACATATTTTATAGAGTATCAAAACACACAAATATAATATAATCCTATGTTTCACAAACACAGCTTTTACTTTTTAAACAAACCTTTAAAATTTCTAAATTTCTTATTTTTAAACATACATCATGACTATATAAGCATTTAATAGTGATATTTTCTAGACGGGTTTATGTGAAGATCTGAAAACCCATGGGAAAGGAGGTAGTTATAGTAAAATGTAGTGTAGGGCGGTGGACGTTGAGAGTGACTTGTATTTGTTTTTTTTTTTTGTGCTTAGGGTTCAAAGGTCTATTTTATTTTTAATGAATTTTTCTTAGGACTGTTCGTTTGGATAATTTTAATTCTAATCATAATATCTTTACCGGTACTACTACTTCTATTTCTGTTTCTAAAGTTCTAAACCTATTTAGCTGGATGAGCGTAGCGAGCGTAGCGAGCGAGCGAAGATTCCATTCTACTCACCAAAAAAAAAAAAATCCGGAATGTTTTTTTTTTGTATTTTTTTTTTGTGTTTTTGTCTTTTTTAAACACGATTCCGGCTAAACCGATACTCCAATTGCGATGAAATTTTCTGGAGACCTTTGACATCTTAGAACTTAGAACTGCCACCTTTTTGAGCGCAATCAAACATTATTTCTCATAAAAAATCGCAATTTTACGAATTTTTTTCGTTTTTATTGTATTTTTCTGTTTGTATTTTTGTGTGTTTGTTAACAACGATTCCGGCTAAACCGATACCCCAAATTTGGGCGATTAAATTTTCTGAAAACCTTCGAAATCTCTAAACTTAGAACTGCAAGGTTCGAAAAATGATCGAAAATTATTTCTCTTTAAATCGCAATTTTACGATTTTTTTCGTTTTTCTTTTTTAGGGCGCGAATGCGGCCTTATAGGTTTGCAACATGTTTATAGATGTATGTATGTATGTATGTATGTATGATGTTTTGTTGTATGTATGTATGTAGTATGTATTAAAGTATGTATGTATTTTATGTTTTGTATGTATGTATGTATGTATGTATGTAGTTGTATGTATGTATGTATGTATGTATGTATGTATGTATGTATGTTATGTATGTATGTATGTTGTATGTATGTATGATGTAGTAGGGATGTATGTATTATTTTATTAGTGGTGTGTGTAATTTAGAGCGCGTCAAACCTTTGCATTTATTTGGGGTAAAGATATTAACCATGTAAACGAAACGTTACGGCAGATACAAAAGAACACTGATCCCGTTAAAATTTCATATTTTTGTGGGGTCGAAAAGTGTTTTTAAATGCAATTTGCGCCTTTAAAATTTTTGACTTTTACCATCGCGATATTTTTTCATCAAAAGTCTGTTTATCAATTTTGCTTTTTTTTTTTTTTTTTTTTTTTATCAAAACAAAAATCAAATACGACCTGCCCATTTTTTTGTGAATAGAATATCCAATTTAAATTTTCATGACGTCTTTGGTTTCGAGCACGTTGTGACAGAATAGTCAGATCCGTGTAATTTAGCGCACGTAAGCCTTTCGATTTATTTGGGTAGAAGATATTACCGATGTAAACGAAAACTTCACGCATGATCCCAAAAAACCATGCATCACTCCAAAAAATTTTTATACTTTTGTGGGGGCGTAGTGTTTTTAAAAGCAAGTTTAATTTAAATTATTTTTTTAGATGTGTACATTTTGCGCGCGTCAAGACCACGAATTTTTTTCGGTAGAAAATATTGATTAATGTAAACAAAACTTACAGGGATGATCTCAAAAGAACCCCGCACCACTTTTTTAAAATTTCATACTTTTGTGAGGGACGTAATGTTCTTAATGCAAGTTTAATTTACTCATGTTTTTCTTTTGATCCGTGTTATTGAACTTTATAAAGGACTGACCCGCTCTCTTGTTTTTTGAAGTGTTTGGGGGGGGGGGGGGGGGGGGGAAGTTTTATGCTCCAGGCCTCTTTGACTCCATTGGGGTTTTTTTCTCTGTTCTCTCTCAAATGTACTCTCTGAAATTAAAAATTATTCGGGGAGATTTACTAAAAAATACGTTTTTAACTTTTTAATCACATAATATTAAGCCCGGTTTTTAGCAGTCACATATAAATTCAAATTTTGTTGTTGTTTTCATTTTGTCTTTATGAGAATATAAAATCAATTATTTTTTTCCAATCATTTTTTTGTTAGTACCGAAATTTTAGCTCTGTTTAAAGTCGGATAAGTTCTAAGTTCATTAAATAGTCTGCTCCAAGTTTTTTTGTATGAGCTCTGGTAGCGGATTCCGCAACGCATAAGGATATACTTTCTGCCCGGGGGAGTGTTTTCCCCTAAGAAAAGCCTCGCTCGCACCATTCACCCCCGAAAGAAAGCTAAAACTTATATTTTTTTTTGATGCACTTGCTAGATGAGGCATTTTCAACACGTTTCTAAAAAAATAAGGGGCAATACAATTAAAACACGCACCGCCCAAGAGTGTTATGCCTCAACAAACCCTATTGCTTCTAAGAACTACGCCTGCGGCACTCGAGTTAGTTTATAGTTTTTTTGTATGTAATTTCTTTTAATTTTTTTCCAATTTTTTCTAAAAAATTTTTTTTTTACTGAAAATGAATGTTTTTTGTCTTTTATTTTTCCAAGTACATTATAATAGTATGCCTTTGTAATTGTCGCGCCCCAAGTAAAAAGGCAGGAGGCCATTTACAAGAAAAAAACTTTAAACCCCAAAAATGTATTAATCGTGTTATAAATAAATTCACATTATGTTTTATTTTGGGGATAATCAACAGTCCATTTTTTTTTTTCATAAAATGTTCCTGCAAAGTTCTTATATTTTACCTCACTGATATTTTGAGGGTGTCATTTATTTTTTTCATTTTTATTTTGTTTAAATTCATTTTAAAAAATTAAGTTTAATTACTCCCCTTTTTGGTTTTTGTAAAAATTTACCATTTTTACCATTTTTTAATAATGTAAATTTCAAAATATTAAAAACAATAATAAAATGGCGTAAAAAGTCTAACATGGTACAAAAAAGTGATACCCAAATTAAAAATTTAGCAATCTTTTAGCTTTGAATGAGAATTCGAAAATAACTGGCTCCAAGCCCAGTGTTTTTTGTTTAAAATTTTCAAATTTATTTTAATTAACATTAATTAGTAAATTTGTCCTTAATTTTTAAAATGAACAAAATTTTTAGTGTTTTTGGGATCAATTGGAAGCTTTTTT
>JAMZAV010008539.1:0-24810 GCA_024449915.1 Sweltsa coloradensis
CCCTGGGCGTGAATACATTGCATAGGTATGGGCAATGGGTAGGCATTTCTTCTTCAACCACCTTTGTTTTACAATCTTTCATAACCTGTCGTAGGCATGAGTAAGTATTATAATGCTTATCAACACGAAAAACACAGATTTTTTTGTTGTAGTAACTGAAGGTTAACAAGCTAGGCTATTTTTTAAACTTAAATATGACATTAAAACATCAAAATTTAAATTCCAAAACGATAATTTCACTATATTTATGTGATTAAGTTAGCAGTTTTTTGTTAACTCGTACCGGATGTCTGATTAAAATTTTAGTGCAATCTATTCAGCGATTCGGCTGATTTTCGACGAATACCCACACACACGTACAGAAGAACCGAATAAGCCCCCGAATGAGTTGAATAGAAAACCTCAGTCTCTATCGCTCCCTCGTCACTAGGAACCCCAAATCTTGTTGGACAGTGAGCGTGTCCCACATTTGCATTTGCACTGCACATTAAAGTCGAACTTGTATATATCGCTATGCACGGGACGGGGGCGACACCAAAACAATGAAAACAAATCACATCGTCAACACCAAAGTAAAAGCTATCAATTTTCCAAAAAATGTTTTAGTTAGGCCCACTTCTACCCTATTTGACTTGATATGTTCTTCGTCCATCTTTTTGTCTCAAATAAAAACCCAAATTAAGAAAAGCTCAGCTCCGCAAAAACGGTTTTTAGCTGAAATTTAAATTTTGTAATTGGCGGGACAAGATTAATTGGGAAATTTTTGTCATTTTTAACATTCAAGTGGAAAAATTGGGTGAAAAAGGGTTTTTTTTAAAACCCAAAAAACTTTAAGTTTAAAAAAAAAAAAATGAAAAATTTAAATTTTTTTAATTTTAATTTTTTTGGTTGGATTCCTGCAAATTTTTCTGTCCATGTTAACACACTATCATTGGCCATGACTTCGTGTGAAATTTCACAAAATCAGCCCCCCGTGAACGAACACACAGACTAATACATACACACTAAAAACAACGAAGTGTCGAAAAATTGCCATAGAGACTGCGTTCGCTACGCTCACTCGTCCAGCAAGGTAACCGACAACAAGGAGAACATTATCGAAACAAATACGTTAATGAAACAAAACCCGACCTGAGCCTTTGGTCTAACTTCGGCATAATCATGATACTTGGCTACACGAAGTATAAACCTAAGCCAACTCTAGCCGTGGGCATAGCAAAAACAATACATATCCTGCCATACCTAGTTGTCAGATTGTCAGAAAAGCTGCTAATTAACGACGTCATAAATGTGGCTCTGTATTTTATTGATCACTTCGTTTGAGTTAAACGTATTATAATAACGAATCTTCTTCATTGCTGCTGCTTGACGTTTCCAAAATCAACAACAAAAACAAATAACGCGTCACTATCCGTCATCATTGTCCGTACAAGATCCGTAGCACTTCCCTCGGACCCAGCTCGGCTCAGTGCAGCACTCATTCCTAATGCACCGCTAATGATGTCCGTGCACTGGCACTGAGATCGCACTCGAATTCCCAATGGAAGATTTTCTGTGTAGGTTTGCATTCAGTGCGCCATAAGTTAACCTTATCTCTGATACTTGTCATTGTTTTTATATCCACAGTAAAGTGACACATTAATACAGTCTACGCCTAGCTCCGAATAAGAGATCCTGTACCCTCGGGCTACGTCATGGAAGAATGGGAAATATTAAGAGATATCAAGGAAGAAATAGACGATGTGTCACCACCACAAGTTTGGGACACATACCTGCAGACTACGCTTTGCTTCGAAGTGAGACCTCACGCAATTTCTGATGTAATTGAAGAAGAATCGGAAAGTGAACACATAAAAATAGAACGCTTAGACACAGTCTCTTCACCACCAATGTGCGATACATTTGTGACAATTGCCAAAACAGATGTGCCATTAACCTTTGGTGTCATAAATAAGGAACGTAAGAGAAAATATGTCAATGAGAGACCTTTGGAACCAGTTTTCTCGCTGGTAACGACAGGTAATTTGGACCCGTCATCACCTTCCTCTGAAATCAGTTCGCTCGTTACCATGGATGATATCAAAGAAGAATGCATGTTGACCTTTAAAGAAGAATCCATAGCATAGCATAGCATACACGTAAAATAAATTAACCAATGAAATAAAAATAACTTAAGATTAAGGGGACAACGTGCCTATGGAGAGGCGAAGAAGAGTGTTTCAGGACAAACTCCACCCATTAGGCTAAAATCAAACTGATAACGATTTGTTTCGCAACTAGGGCTATCCGTTTCTCAGAATGTCATTTTTGAGTTGTGTATTCGGCTTGAACATGTGCTGGGAAGTCCTAGACCTACAGCAAGATCACACTTGCTCTACCTGTCAACTCGCATATATTAATCATTTTGAAGTACATGGCTTCAGCAAGGCCTACTTTACCTGGGCCCTAGCCTAAGTAGTACCCTAGGTAGGTATATTCTTGCGCATGTCAGGCTTAATGAGCTTGTGCCTAGGCTTTGTGCCATAGGCCAGCAGGATATTATTTTCATACCTATGGGTCATATGCTTTGGCTCGACGCTTTTATTTATACTACATTTAAGTTTTTGACTTTGTATTTATTGTTTTACATTTATTTCAAGAACAAGCCAAGCTTTTAGGCTCAAATGGTGTAAACAAATGCAATCAATATTCAAACTTCTTCCTAGGCATATTTTCAGAAGTAGCAGAAATGTCTAGGAGACAGTGATTCAAACAATGAATTAGAATTCACTTTCATTGGTTTTCTCGTAAAAGCCGTGTTCTTATTGGTTAGTATCCATGACGTCATCACTAGAGTGGGGGTTATTTTAACACTAAAAATAAACTCCTCTTTGTGGATACGGCCCTTACAAAATATTCGTTGTGGTTAAGTATAAATAATTAAGTTTACACAAAGTTTATCTTGCCCAAGTTCAGTCTTGTTGTAAAGCTGTATTTAGACGGTTCAATGTTTCGTTCAAGCCATTGATTTCAAGGGATTGATCCAAGACCCATTGAAGGAAACATTGAACAGCTATTTACACGGTTCAATGATTGAAAGGTAGTCGCAGCTGTTTAAAAATGTTCTAGCAACCCTTGATAAATACCTAGAAGGTTGTGCTTAAAGAAACATTTGAAGCACCAATGTCAATCCATGTGTCAATCAACAACACGAAGAAGGCTAGGCTTTCTTTACTTTACACTGTGGGAGAAGTGAGTTCAAAAGAGCAGTCATTATCATTTATACTTCTGTCTTCTGTGATAAGCTTTGCTTCGGAAAAGTGGAAAACACAACAACCAAACTTAACCTAACCTTAACACAACTGTAAAATGTAAACAATGCCCAGCCTTTGTTTAATTTTTGCAGTACTGACCATGATTGGGCCAGTGACGTCATTAGGAAGTGACTCTTTCATCAAACCTTTGACGAAAAATAGGACATGCTCTAAACTAAATGGGTTGAATCAAACCCTTTGATCAAGGCATTGGACAAATTCATTTGCCCGTCTTAAAAGTTCCATTGAAGGAAAAATCATTTAATCAAACCCTTGAATTCAATGGCTTAAACGAAACATTGAACCGTATAAATACAGCTTAAGGGTACCTGCTTCTATTGAAAATAGAAAATGGGTTTTGTAAGTTGAAATTTTTTACTTATTACATCTAGTATTGACACAAATTCTGCAAATCTTAGGTTAGACATTGTGTTAACGTGACTGTTGATACGCCCCAGCAACAAACAATATCATACCATTATTAAAGTTTATTATTAATAAGATTGTTAACGCTGACATCGGCCGCAGGTTAATCGTGGCCAACTAGTTTGTACGGTGGACAGGTTGGTCAGTGTCAGGGCGTCGGCGGACTTTTCACCGACAGGGTTGGCTTGTTCAACTTTTAACAAATTAAAGTCCACCATTAAAATTATTCATATGACAAATGTATCGTTGCACATACACAGTCCATTTCTATTCCACGTGAATAACATTTAATTGCATTTTGTAAATTTTATAGTTTAAACCTAAAGTATAGAAGTGCACGATATGAGATATTTTAGTGCTTTGTTTAGAACATAAATCGAGGTAAAATAATACTACAACAACAACTCATTACAATGTGCATCTTTCTTCTGGAGCTCTTTGTGTCTTCGAGTGTGTGGCGCACTACGGATGTATCCTTGTAATGGCGACATTGTTTTGATTGATGGGTTTCTATTTATATTCGTCTATCATTTCGACGATGGAAAATGATAATCGCACTATAAGGTACGTCTAATTGCTTTTATAACTAGAAGTTAGTATGCATCAATCTCTTGAAGATTTGGGCATTGTGTATATATTGCATAAACCTTACCCATTGGCCTACCACTAGGACAGTTCACTCCAAGGCAATAGCCTTTAGGTCTTGATGTGCTGGACGTCGGGCCTAGCTAGGCTCACATACAAAAAGTCCGAGGTGTAGTTTAAGCCTAGGACCTAACAGATTAGATGGGCGTTACCGACGTCTATATAATAACAACGTGCATTAAATATCACTGAATGCATTGCCCTGAGTGTGATAAGACACTTGTGTCTAGGCTATTGTTCTCAATGTTGATTGAGTTGACCAAACACAGAACCATGAAACCTAAAAATATCATCCGTTACAATGTCCCACGCCTAATGGCTCAACCCTCATCCTAGAGCTCAACGGCGACATGAAGTACAGTAACAATCTTAGAATAGAAAGACACAAACTGGTCTAGGGACGTGTCTGAACTATGTTCTCAGTCTCAGTCTCATTCTCAGTCTCTTTCTCATTCTCAACCTCGGTCTCATTACTAGAAGTGTAACTTTCGGTCGTTTCTTGGTGCGAGTATCAACAATGCTATCAACATCAAAACAAACAGACGAACAGCCGTGGAGTTGACACATGCAGGTGGCCGACTGATTGCGATCTTAACAGTACTTTAAAGTGTTTACATAACGTTTCCATATCAAATTTGACTCTGTACTATTAATAACTGTATTATTTATTACATTTATAACTTATTTGGTTATACTCAACGTGATTTGGAAGTGTTTTATTTTGATCGTCTCCCGAGGCCGCCATTTTTTAGTAATAAGAATGAAAACGAGTGTGGTTATTTCGTTACTTGGTTTCATTCCCGTTCTCAGTCTCGATCTGGACCCTTCGTACATTGCTTCTGACGTCACCGATTATTGATGACGTAAAACTGAGAATGAGAATGAGACTGAGCCACGTTTTTCAAGCAATCAGACACGTCCTAGGTCTTGGTAGTCTAGGTCTGGTCTGGGCTTTTAGAGTAATAAAAAATAATTGAGCGAGTGTAGCGAGCGTCTCCACTTGACTCTTATGGCTCGAATGTCTGTTTTTTTTTTCTGTTACTGCTTCGATACAGGTCGCACCGTTACACTGATCGACCTGAAATTTTTCACACATGTACCCTACACACCACCTAGGCGGGTTGCTGTATAGTTTTTGAACAAAATCCGATCGTTGGTTAAAAAAATAAAAAATAAAATAAAAATAAAAAATAAAAATGTTCCGATCGTTCTGAAATTTTGCAGGGTCAAAAAGTACAACATTCTCTCCTATTTACCAAATTTTCAGCTAAATCGGTCAAGACCTTCAAGACTTATTGGTATGTAACATTATGGGAATGTCGTACTTGGGTCGTTGTTGCACGTACCGGTGCTCGCTCAACAACGCGACGGGACTTTAGCGTTTTCCTAGTGATATTCTAGTGTTGTTTAAAACCTTTGCGTGTTCTGTATGACCTAACTATGAATCGATAAAAGTTCTTTATAAAGCTATTTTTCACTGTTGATAGGCTCCTAGAATATTGGCCTAGTTGCCAAGACCAGTGCTATCGTAAGGTCTTGTTTGTAACCTATGTCACGCTGCAAAAACACGTTTTTACTTCAATCAAACGTGTTCAAAGTATATTTGTGTAGGAAGGGCCTATGTTTATTTTAGCAATACATATTTAATCATATTTTTCTCTTTCCAAATCAATTAACCGACAACATGTCATTTTTAACGCTAAGACCTAAACGGATAACGATATAAATCAAACATCTTGCTCAACGTATTGATACCCCCTGCAACATTAAAACCAATGGTTAATATTAAAACACCAACTTCAGCAACCTAATATTTATTTCCACTGTCAACATCACATGTCATATATAAAGACGTAGCCTATAGGCCTACATAGAGGAATGTAATGGCAATAGAAGAATTGTAGAATAAAAGGCACTGAACTAGAGAACCTTGGACTTTCCTTTAAGGAAAAGTAATTTGTTAAATTATAAACTACAGCAAAAGAGCAGAAATAAGCTTCCCTATCATCCTTGTATCTCTGCTATTGCTTTGTATCGCGCTGAGATGCAATGATTAACCAAATAACAAATCCATAGACCGACAGTGTTGGCTCGGGCGCTAAGCGCTCGACTCTGATTCGGGAGATCCCGGTTTCAAATCCCGTCGAGACCGGCAATCCTGACTGAAGGTTTTTTCCGAGGTTTTCCTCAGTCGTTAAGGCGAATGCAAGGGATTGAGTCCTCTTAAATAGCCCTCGGACATCCCTTCACAATTTCCTATCCGCAAATACCTAGTTCACCTGAAGAGGGGCTAATTGCACCCTATAACAGGTTTCCCACGATAAAAATTTAAAAATTTTAATTTTAAATCCATAGAATAGTATAGCTCTTTAGTATGCAATACTTGAAATCTGAACTCAGTCCGTACTTCTGTACGTGTTTAACAGTCGTACGAGTAAACCAAACAGGACTTCTGATTCACATGCGTTATGTTAATAATACCCTTAAAAAATAATGACAAATAATTTTTTGTTGTCCCTGAAGGTTAACAAGCTAGGCCATTTAATTTCATTTGACATTTCAATACGAGCCAACTTCAACAAAAGTAAAATTTAAATTCTAGTACAAGCATAATATTAAATTTAATTTCATATCTTATATTGTAATCGGCATCTCGATCAAGAACTAGATCTGACAGATGAATCGTGTATGAACAAGAAGTTTCACTCCTTTTAGTACTTCCGTTCCGTGCTTGATATTTTACTGAAGATATTCATATAAAAACAAAAATAGAGGCTCCTTTTTTCTTAAACTACTGATATAATATCATCAATGCTGTTTCTATAAATTTCCTTTTAAAGGCATGATTGAAAAAATGAGCAGCTTAAAAAATTAAAATTTTGTCCATTTACCGAAATGCACTCTGGATCGTGATAAGATGGCAGTGATACAGGCAACAAAAGAATTTTGCGTTAAGAAACTTGTAGTTAATTTTACCTCTGATACTTGTCATTGTTTTTATTTCCACAAGGAGGTGACACATTCATACAGTCTACGCCTAGCTGCGAATAAGAGATCCTGTACCCTCGTCTGACGTCATGGAAGAATGGGAAATATTAAGAGATATCAAAGAAGAAATAGACTTTGTGTCGCCACCACAAGTTTTGGGCACATACCCCCAGACAACGCCTTGCTCCGAAGTGAGACAGCACGCAATCTCTGATGACAGTGAAGAAGAATCGAGAGGGAATGTCAAGGAAGAACCAGAAAATGTTCACCACAAGATTGCAACACACACAACCAGTCAACGTCTTGCTCAGAAGTAAGACAGCACGCAATCTCTGATGACAGCGAAGAAGAATCGGAAAGTGGACATGTCAAGATAGAACGCTTAGACAAAGTGTCTTCACTACCAATATGCGATACATTTATTGTGACAAACTTTGAAACAAATGTGCCATTATCCTTTGGTGTCATAAATAAGGAATGTATGAGCAAATATATCCAGGAGAGACCTTTGGTATCAGTCTCCTCGCCAGTAACGACAGAAACTTTATTCTCACTATCACCGTCCCCTGAAATAAGTCGGCTCATTATTATGGATGATATCAAAGAAGAATGCGTGTTGACCATTAAAGAAGACTCCATAGAAATGTCTACATATCCTGAAGATTTTCCCAGACTGTCATACACCAACAGAGAACGACCAAGTGACAGGTACGGTGGAAGTGTTCATACAATAGTAGTTAACTTAGTTATTGATAATAAATGTGTTTATATAGAGACGTCAGTAGGGCATAGATCAATTAACTAAATTTCATTCATTTGTCATCGATATGCAACTAATATGCTTGTCCAAATATTTTAATTTTACTTTCAGAGTCTGTGATTTTGTGCGCCGGCTGTTCATTGGTGTTCAGCAACCCGATCTATCGCCAGCGTCATGAGCTGTTTTGTCCGTCTCTGAAGGAGCGCGATACGGATGAAGCAAAGAAATCCGAAACCAGTCAAGGACAAGGGCAGCCGGACTCAGAGTTCAGTGGAGCTTTAGAGAAGTCGGGGGAATGTTTTAATGTTGTTGAGAAGAAGACGAGAACGCTTTCCAGTAGAACAGCGTGCAGTGGAGCGTTAGTGAAGTTGGTGGAAAGCATTGGCGTTCTTAAGAAGAAGAAAAGGGGAAACAAACCCAAAGCAGATGAATCAGAGCAGAAGCCCGGGTTAAGTGGAACTTCGAAGAAGTTGGTGGAAAGCTTTGGCATTGTTACTAAGAAGAAAAAGAGAAACGAATTCCAAGCAGATGAATCAGGGCAGGAGCCCACTACTAGTGGAGCAGCTAAAGAGATGTTGTATCATGTCAACGATAATCATTATAAGTGCGATATCTGCTCTGCGAAGTTCACAACGAAGTGTAATCTTGCGAGGCACTCTAGGATGCATACCCGGGAGAGACCTTTCATTTGTGAGACCTCCGATGCATCGTTTACAACCAAGAATAGTGTCATCAGTCATGCCAAGACGCATACCGGTGACAAGCCGTTCAAGTGCCTTTTGTGCCCATCAAGGTTTGTTCGTAAGAATCACCTCGTTATCCATTTGAGAATACACACTGGAGAGAAACCATTTGCCTGCGTGACATGCGATGCAAGGTTCACACGTAGGAGCGGCCTGAATATCCATACCAGGACGCATACCGGTGAGAAACCGTTCGTTTGCACCGTGGGAGATTGTGAGGCAAAGTTTTCACATAGGAATAGCCTTAAAGAC
Organism: Sweltsa coloradensis; assembly: GCA_024449915.1. NCBI lineage: Eukaryota > Metazoa > Arthropoda > Insecta > Plecoptera > Chloroperlidae > Sweltsa > Sweltsa coloradensis. The sequence goes on from JAMZAV010008539.1 coordinate 9,108, forward strand.
CATGCTTGGATCCATACCGGAGAGAAACCTTTCTTGTGTACCGTGCTGGACTGTGAGGCAAGGTTCACTCAAAAGAGTCACCTTACACAGCACTCGACGACGCATACTGGAGTCAAACGTTTTGAGTGCGCTCTGTGCCATTCAAGGTTCACACAAAAAAGTCAACTTGTTTCACATTTGAGGAAACATACAGGAGACAAACCGTTTGTGTGTACCGTAGGTGACTGTGAGGCAAGGTTCGCATATAAGAGAAGCCTTATAGGCCATGCCAGGATTCATACCGGGGTAAAACCTTTCTTGTGTACCGTGCTTGACTGTGAGGCAAGGTTCACTCAAAAGAGAAATCTTGTTTCCCATTTGAGGATACATACTGGAAAGAAACCATTCTTGTGTACCGTGCGTAAATGCAACTCAAAGTTCTATACGAAATCGAGACTCGTAAGGCACAAGACGACACATACCGGAGAGAAACGGTTCGTGTGTACCGCGGATGACTGTGAGGCAAGGTTCGCCCAAAAGATTGGCCTTAAAGACCATGCTTGGACACATACCGGGGTGAAACCATTCTTGTGTACTGTACCTAAATGCAACTCAAAGCTCTCTACGAAAGCGATCCTCTCAAGACATAAGAAAACACATACCGTACTGAAGAAGAACCATTCGCGTGCTCCGTGTGTCCCTGGAGCTTCGCAATAAAGAGTAGCCTCACCAAGCACAAGATAACCCATACCGTTGCGTTACCCTTTAATGTTATCCTTGCCCTTGTGGGATCAACCTAAACAAGTATTTCCAAGCACAAACTAATCTTACGGCTGTGTGCTTCAATTTGTTTATTTTGTATTTTTCGCATTAATTACGTAAAAATGTCTGAATCTCCAGATGTTATCATGATGGTTTGCGAATTTTATTACCAATTTTCTTTCAGTGACATGGTTTGTTTGATTGTTGAATAAAACTTTTTAACACGTTGATTACCGTAACAAATATATAATAACGACCTCGCTGTTTTGGAACTGATGTTTTGCTTTATATTCGTCGAGATTTTAAAGATGTTCAAATGTTCAGCTTATCTACTTCCTAAGTCGTTATAATAGAGTTGAAATTATGTGAAGATATTTTAGCATTAACCTTTGACAAATGAGACATTCTTTTTCCGCAACGAATCAGCCGGACCACAAATATCCCACCAACAAAAGCGAGTGAGATCTACAAACCTTTATTGAGGATTTTTAATTATTAGGCTCCATTCTTTGTAATAATCTGTTTAATAAATTCTGATCCATTATAACAATGTTTTAATTGAGTCAAAGTTTCCAGGTAGAATCAGGATCTGTACTTAACTTATGACACCCTAATATGTGTATGAATAAATAACCATATCTTCTCACCCTCTGACTTCACACTGTCCTTCTATCAGTTACTAAACACTGAATTCATAGTCTGTACATAACCCAGGTCTTATTGTTGCCAAAGACTTTGGAGTTTTATGTATCAAATCACATGCATAAAAACAAAGTCCTTACCAACAATGGCTAGAAGTCGAATATTAACACTTGACCCGCTGAACCATCTCTATGTTTCTAATCCTCTTATTTCTTTACTCCTGTATCTTCCTTCCACCTTTTCTTCATCCCTGCTTTACTCATTGTCTGGTTCCACTTTGGACCTCTTTCTACTATCCTACTGAAAACTGATCCTCAAAGAGAAGTTAACAAACAACGGAGGTTATTTAAGGAGTAGGCCGAGCTTTACTTCTATTTTGGTATCCACAACAAAGAGGTAGGAGTTTTTGGAGTTATTTTAATCAAACATTTTATAATTCTTAATGGCCGACTTTGGTCACTTCAGATTTCAGATGATTTAGATGATTAAAGATGATAATTAAATATTATTGATGTGATATTAGAGTCAAATACTTAAACTAAAAAATGTTTCAAATATCTACAATAATTTCAAAGTTTTAAATATGTTTAACTTCCCGCGCTGTTTAGGTTAGGTTAGGCCTAGGCCCTAGGCCATCATCTCTCATGACTATATCCAATGTCATGGTCTGAAAAAGTTTGGTGCACCAGCAGCTTCTATATTAAAATTATTATTATTTTCTGCCTATATTGTCTGGTTGCCGGCCACTGGTGGAGCTCGCAACTTGAATTAGGTGTCCTGTATCATTTGCTTAGATCAATTTTTAGGGCGCGGCTAGCGGCCTTATAGGTTTGAACCAAGTATGTAGATGTATGTATGTAATGTTTGTTTGTATCTGTGTACATTTAGAGCGCGTCAAGACCTACGCATTTATGTGAAATAGAAGATATCCCACACATAATAAAAACTAGTAAAAAAAGCCAAACCTTACACACTCAAAAGAAATTAGATCTAAAAAAGGGCCAAGCTCATCTTCCCTTCCACATTTGCGCATTCTTAATTCATAAACGTACAGTGTCCCGTAACAGCATCCTTGAAAAGCTTGGCAAAATAGTATTTGCAACTATTAATTTAAACATAATAGTTCATTCAAATTCTTTTTTTCTAATTAATTTTAACGTAAAGGTCATGCAAATTCTATTTTGCCAAGCTTTTCAAGGATGTTGTTACGGGACACTGTACATTTATGAATTAAGAATGCGCAAATGTGGAAGGGTAGATGAGCTTGGCCCTTTTTTAGATGTCATTTCCTTTGAGTGTGTAAGGTTTGGCTGTATTTGTACAAGTTTTTGTTATGTGTGGGATCTCATTACGTTTTCAAGTTTTATTGCAAAATTATTTGTAAAAATATAAAAAATTTATCAAAGTCGATTTAATTTCTATGGAATTACCAATTACCAATAGAATGAAAAAAATAAAAATATAGTGACCCAAAGACTTGCTTTTTGTAAACAATGTAGTAGATTATTGTCACGTAACTATAGTTACTTGTTGATTGTATGCCTGTATAAGGCTTATTTTAAAACCTTTATTTGGAAGCCTTCCAGCAATTTTTTAAAACTTTTTCTTTCAAAAGGAATTACATTACTACTACCTTAATGACCATGTAAAATATGAACGTTGTAGCCCCACCCGTTTGGTCAGAATCGCTGGGCAATTGAAACTGACGAATTAGATTGTAGTAGTAGCCAGTAGTAACTAACATCATTAAAGTGATTTTGAGCATGTTTCAAGTCAAATTTTCACCAAGAAGGAATGTTCGTACACCAACCAAATTTGGCATTTGTTGTCGGGTACCTACCTAAATTCTTTCGATTTTGATAGTTTTCAAGTTCACATCACGTTTCATGATGGCTAGGTGACACCTCGAAATCATTCCAACTCTGCTTGCTGTATAAGATGCCTGAGTGTGTAGCGCACCGCGGCTTGGCTGCGGCGCCCTTAAGGGCACCTAGATTAATTAATGTAAACGAAACTTTACAGGCATGATTAAAAAAGAACACGTTGCGATCGTTTTTCATCAAAAGTCTATCAATTTTGCATTATTTACAAGAGCGTACAGAGAAAATGGTACATCTTAGATCTTTGAAACGTGGACAACATTTAGATGTACCTCAGACGCAATGCCTTTTGCACTCAAAACTAAAATCGGGTAACAAGGACCGGAGAAAAAAAATATTTTGGATAATAATCAAAACACGTAATAACTAAGGCGTGGTAATTTGTACAAACTTGAAATTTAATATACTCTTAACCATTATAAATATCTAGCGTCCAAAACAAAGGTGCTAAATTTGAGGGAATGTGGGCCCAAGAATCTCAAAAAACAACTCTGAACCTAAAATTTTGAATCATTAAAAGAAAACGCTACAACTGAGTTCAAACGTGGAATACACTTTGATGTCGGTACACATCAAAGCAGCGAGACAGAGGGAGGAAGATAGGAAGGTAACCAGCTGCGCACAACCCAACAGAAGTCAAACAACACTACAAGCGGCGTCCATGTCCAACTTGAAACAAACCGCCAGTATCTGACACAGACAGCAACACACTTTTGAAGAAATCGATTCCTTAAAAAAAAATTAATCTTCATCATAATCTCGCCTTGATAGGAAAAAAACGGCAAAAAGATGTTATATACCCCACAAATACAAAAAATTGAAGAAAAAAAACGGCAGCCAAGCTCTCCTTCAAAAGTCTTTGGCTGTGAATGCTGTGAGATATATAGAAGTAGAGCCAAGCAATTAATTATTTTTTCCTAGTTTCGCATTGAAAAGAAGTTAGATCATTTCGCCTGTTGACGAGCGTCAAGCCAACCAATTTCGTGGTAAAAAAAGTAACATTTTAAAACTCAAAATCATAAAAAAAAAATGCTTGGTCATTGACTATTTAGAGTTCTCTTAATGAACCAAATTGTATAAAGAGATCCCACGCATACAAAAACTTTTTTTTAAAATTATCCATCAACGTGACTAAAAAAGGCGTTTTCAAAGGGGCCTAGTTAACCTAAACGAATGGAGTTTCTACGATGCTTAAACTGTTGGCTCGCATCCCGGTAAGGGTAGGCTGTAAGCACGAAACCTCTACCTACATTACTTCCTAATGTTATTTGACCAATTCTCGCACGAGCAATGATTGTTTTGATTCTCTTCATCCCCACTTATAAACTTAGTAAGAGTAATAATTTATTATTATAGAAACGCCAACGCAAACAAAATAGATAAAGGATAACATAATAAATTTTGGTACAAAATATATGTATTTTAAATATTGAAAGGTATAATAAGACATTAAGCCATTCGCAAAACGCCATACGTGCGGCCAGGAAAATAAAATGAATCTGTATAGTTTTAAATTAAGGGTTGGACAAACCTACAGTCATAGATTATAAATATTCTTTGTTCGATGGCAAGAAACAAATCACGGAAATGGTCGCTTGACAAAATCCAATATCGTCGTAATCAATTTAACTTTTACGGACTAATTTAAATATTTTTAGGAATAAAGTCGATATAATATAAACCTTCATTTCTGCTACCGTGATAACTGTGCAAAATTCCAAACAGCTTCAATGTCAATATTTAATACAATTCAGAAGTTAAAAATTTCATCCCGATCTGGGTTCGAACCCGAGGCTCCCACATTCCAGGTAGCCAACTAGACCACCGAGATGGTAAATATTTAATTTAAGAATAAGTTGCATTATAGATCTGTCTACCAAGCGAAAAATTTTTTTTTCTAAAAAGCAAGTCCTATTTAATCATTTTCATATTCTCGATTTGAAATAGCAAATCCATTATTTGTATAAAATGTGTGTGCGTGCGCATATGCACGGGAGACGACACAATGTCCCAGTCATCTCGTAAATAGATGCAGCGAGCTCTTCTACGGATTCTCAACATATACCGACTGCGCGCTTCATCCAGCGGGTTTTAGTCTGATGAAAACTCTGAAGTCTGAATCCTGTGAACGCAGACTTGGTTTGCGACAGTTCCATTTCATGCATTTCAACGAGCAGGTCACACCTTCACGAGTCACGTACACAAACATGACAAAAAGAAAATAACTAGTCACGTCACGACAGACTTTTCAATCCAGGTAATTACTTAGGGGATTTACTTTGTGCATTTATATGACGAGCTAGAAAAATAACACATTTTCTAGAAATAATTCTTTTTTATCTGGAAATGGAATTAGTTTATAGTGTCTGACTGAGTCTAGTTACCGTAGTGCTAGATAAAAAGAAGATGACAAAATGTTTCTGTGTTTTTTATATATATATATATATATATATATTGCAAAAGTAAGTAATTTATTGGAAGTCACACCCTTCAACCTATGATACATCGGGTAGCTATATCAGGAGTAGTACTGGCATTATTGGAGATTTCTATACGTCTGTTACAAATATTATATATATTAAATTAACCTGTTCACTGTTCTTTGAGGGGGGGTAATTATATTTCTATTCTGCAATATTTTGGAAAGTTTAACCTTTCAATTAGCAGACAGTTTTTGCAATAATACAAACATGTGACAAAAACAATCTCAGCTCTGTGGGCGGATAAAATCCCAAAATGTATTTACATTATTGTTTATTTATTTGCAGCTACATTCCAACAGTACGCAATGTCCCACAAGTGCAATTTACCAAATATTACATAGGGTAACAAAACAATACAAAACATTAATATACACTACAGTATAAAATTAGTTACACTAGGAAAACGCTTAAGTCCCGCCGCGTTGTTGGATGAGCGTAATTGGTGCATTGAGCTGCCATGTGTTATGCAGATTTTCTGTTGTTCTGTGGAAAAATCATATCTAAGTTGAATTTTTTAAAATTAAATTAAATTTAAAAAAAAAATAACTTTATTTTTTAATAATTGTAGGCCTAATTGTTAAAAAAAAGAAAAAAATCGTAAAATTGCGATTTTTATAAGAAATAATTTCTCGATTGCGCTCAAATTTAACACTTATCTATTAATTATAAAATTAAGGTTCTATGAAAAAATCATTACAATCGGATAAAGCATGTATAGGTGTTATAAGTCAAAGAATCGTTTTAAAAAAGAAAAAACCGTAAAATTTCGATTTTCATAAGAAATAATTTTTCGATTGCGTTCAAATTTCACACGAATATCTTAAGTCATAAAATAAATGTTCTGAGCAAAAATCATAACAATCGGATAAAGCATGTAGGTTTTATAAGTAGAAGAAGTTTTTCAAAAATAAAAAAAAAATCGTAAAATTGCGATTTTAATGAGAAATAATTTTTCGATTGCGCTCAAAAACGTGGCAGTTCTAAGTTCAGAGATTTCGAAGGCCTCCATAAAATTTCATCGCAATTGGAGTATCGGTTTAGCCGGAATCGTGTGGACAAACAGACAAAAATACAAAAAAAAAGAAAAAAGAAAGAAAAAAAAACATTCCGGATTTTTTTCTCCAGTGTAGTGAAATGGAATCTTCGCTTCGCTCGCTACGCTCATCCAATAAATATGACTATAAAAATAATATAAACATGAATGTATGATTGGTGTTGGATGTATGTTTGAGTGTATGATTGTGTTAGTGTGTGTATTTTAAAGTTTCAGTTAGATATGAGTAAATTATATTTTAAAACTGTCTATCCCCAGTTAAGACTATAACATAGTGTTGGTTTGAAATGATAAAACAATATAGGTCTAGTTATAGTTGGGGTTATTGATTGTAGGCTTAATCCATTTTAATTTTAAAATTCTGCTATATATCTGGAATAAACATATATTTCATATAATGCTTACATGAATATTATTATCTTATGTACCGGAATAATATATAATTTTACTTTTAAATATCGGTCTCTTAATTTTTTTATAAAAAAGCACGATCAAGAAAAAGAGTTTTTTAAGGGGTTGGAGGTCCTTTCTGATAAAGCACGATTACATTTTTTTTATTATTTAGTTATTATTTCATATCTTGTTTCAGTGGTTTGGCCTCATCCGCTGTTTGCGCGACACCATACACGTTTCATACAATATCTAGTAAAACTAGAATAAAATCTATCTTTACAATTCTCATCCCTTATTCTTCAGAGTTCGCTTTCCATCCCTGCAAACCCGAGTTAGAATTTAGTTTTGTGAACAAAAACTCTTCATAAATTTCTAATCGCTTCATTTACTTACGTACACATATTCTTTTCAGCACACACATAAAACTTTCCTATCTTTTATCTTAACCCTCTCCCAACTAATTCCAGTATAATCGTGTTGATCTAGACGTATAAAACATGTATAGAGTCACACGGGGTGACATCTTCTCGTTTGTACCTCCCCCTTTGTGAGTCCGAACGTAAACATTTGAAACAAATCGACTCATTAAAGTTAAAGGATTCTTATCATTATCACTCTTTTGAATGTGAAACAATAGACACGGTCTTAATCTACCTCGAATACAACTCCCATAGAATAATGTTTTCGTTTTGTAGGCGCGGTACTTGAGTTTTGAAAGCCGGCCCTTGAGGGATCCGTCGTAAAAGAAAACACTACAGTGTAATACTTATAGCTTATCAGGGTTCTTTGGGGGATGTTTTCACCATAAGCTCAGGGTTGAAACAATGGGGATGGTTGGTGGAGAAGTTACAGAAGAAAGGGAGAGTGTTCGATTTAAAACGAGGGAAAGTTTTACATTTGTTCTTGTTTAATAATATGATTAATGAGGTTTTAAATTTTAATAAATACAAATGTTTTAATTGTTAATTAGTTTCGTTAAAACATCAGTGGATTGTAAGAGGTAATGAAAGGCTTATTAACTCGGAGGAGGATTACAGCAAACAAAGAATGCGAATAAATATTTATTATTGTTTTAGCGGAGTTTATTGTGTACGCAGACAAAAGAACTTATTTGTTCCAAATCCTTCGAAATAATGAATCTTAATTTCAGTTACGTAGAGTAGTAACAACAATAGACTAGGAAAACGCTAAAGTTGTTGTTAGACGAGTGAGCGAGTCTTGTGTTGAGTACCCGGTAACAATCTATATCCTCATCATACCTTAAGCTGAATAAAGTCAGCATGGGTCTTTCCTCCCTATGTTATTGGCATTGTATAACATTGTATTCGACATATTTTCTATTTGTACTTTGTATAGTATAACATGTTTGTGTTTGTGTGTTTGTTGTGTTTGTGTAAGTATTTAGATGGTTTTTTATATCATATATATATATTTATATATTGGTATTAAGTAGTTAATTAACTGTAATGTAATGCCTACATCACACTTGTGGAGCTTGCTATGTCTGTTTTTGGAGCCACTAATAAAATCGTAAATAAATCGTATCTCATTTGGAGAACAAGATGTGAACTGAATAAGTTTGGGTTGTATTAGGTTTGACCTTGATTTACATCTGTCTAAGAGTGTACGTGAATATGTTAACACAAAGCAAGACGTCTCGCTGCAGGCGTCAACATGAGTCGCGAAACCTCAGCAATGCGACGCAACCAGCATAACATACTCCCGAGAATAGGTTAACGGGTCGTAGAATTAACTTATACTTTGACATTCTCAGCTGTGTTCACATACACATACAAAACAGACGCTGAACTTCAGAATATATAAGCTTACAGGTTCCTGACAACCATAATAATATCCAGTTTGAGCGGGCGACTGCAAAAGGAACAATAAGTCATGAAACCGAAACCAAAATTGACATTTAGACACTTGTCAGAATAAATCTGTATTTTAGGGTAATCCAAGTCTTAAAAAATAATTTCAAGATGGCTAAATGTTTAAACAAAAAAGAACGAACATAATTGTTTTGGAATTTTTTAGACTGGACATAACCTCAGTTCAGAATCGAAAATTATATTCAAATTCCCCCACTCAACTCATCTAGTTCAAAATTAAATTTTGAGGAGCGATTTTTTGTATATTGTTTTTACACATCTTTATCTAAAACGAAATTTATAAGGAAAATTGGTTTGAAAAGTAGGGTCTATAGGGAAATTTTAAATCGACACGATTTAAAAGGTATGTGGTTTTTAATTTATATTGGCAATCCTGCTCAGGCATAGTTTATTAGTTTAAAATCAGTAATTCATTATGAGTTGCATGTTGACCTCTCTTTGCCCTATGATTATGATTACCACATTAAAATAACAATGATAACAATTTCCAGCACTCAAGACAAACTTTTTTTAATCTATTGATAGATGGTTGAAGTAAATCAAACCAATTACCAATAAATAAATACAAAAATACAAAAAGACTTACAGTTTGCCTCGGCTGTAGTCGGTAGAGCACTAGCTGTTAGAGAGTTTATAAAAATACAAGGGAGATGAGTGATCAAATAGGAATAATAGTCTATAAATGAGAGATTAAATATTATAAGTTGACAATTTAATTATGTCATCTAAATCAACAAAATTACAAACAAGTTATTGGTAGGCTTAGCCTACAAGAGAATCAAATGTCACTTTAAGTGATCTGTGAAGTTAGGCCTACAAGTTATGCAATGGAATATAGGTTACAAATTATACAGTGAAATACAGTGAACAAGTTATACAATGAAATACAGGTTAATATCAGGTCCTTTGGGCCTATAAAAATGGCATGAAAGCCTCGCTTAAAGCTCAGTCCAAAATGTTTTTACCAGGCATGTAAGCCTCCGTTCCTCTTTCAAAAGTTCAGTTGATAATGTTCAATAGCCCTTAGAGTCCTTTGCATAATGGGTATGTGGGTATAAAATTTGGGGCAAAGGTTGACCTATATCACTAGAAAGGTCTTGAAGAGACGATTCCGAATATCCATGATAGACCAGCGGCAGCGGTAGCTTTCTAACCAAAAATTCAAGGTCAAAAGTCAAATTACCATTTTTTTGATAAATTAATTTCTCATTGTTGCGATTTTTTTGTTTTTTGTTTTAATAGATTTTAGAATAAGATAAATTGTAAATAATCATGAAATATAGTAATATTTATTATTTGACCTTTTACGACCCAAAATTAGGTCACAATTGCCAATTTTGTACAATTTTGCATTTTCTTCTATATTTTGGTGACGTTTCATGTTCACATCCATTTTTATCACATACAATAGTATCACACACATGTATTGGGGTGTAAGTTCTGATTAAAAGCATGGCCAAGGTCATTGGGTCAGTCGTGGAAAGGTCAAATATGCTTAAAAATGTCGAAAATATTGAGTGGGTACTCTAAAGAAAGGAATTTTCAGTTAGATTGCTACGACAAATGTGATATTGTTCAAAATAGTAATATATCAACGTTAACCTTCAAACTAGATAGTTTGAAACTTGGCATTTGAACTTTTATGACCCAAAACTTTGTCACAAAATAATTGTTAAATTAAAAAAAATTACATTTTCTCATACGTTTGATTACTATTTATGTTAACATTCATTTTTATAAAAAAAATTAGTATCTCACCCCATGTCTTGGTGTGTGCTCTGATTATAAACATTGCCAATATTATTTAGTCAGTCGTGAAAATGTCAAATATGCTTGAAAAAGGCGAAAATATCGAGTGGGACATATCTTTTTGATGGATTTGCTGATAAAAACCGAAATGTAAATCGCTAATTGTAATGACACTGAACAGAGTAGAAGAAATCACATGATTCACTAACATTTTATGCATTGGCATTGAAACACTACACGAAAGCGCTGCGTATTTGATTAAAAATGCGATGCGTCATCAATATTTGTGCGAACATCAATGTCCGGGGAACCAACAAAGATCAGGTTGAGATCATTGTTACTGGATGTTACCAACTTGAGGTCCTTGTCAGCCTACTGGATTTAGTTGTGAAGCAATGTAGACGTAAAGTTAATGATTCGAATTCTGTTCTGAGTCCGTAAATATTCAGCCATCACTATCCGAATCATCAAAACTTTCTTCACCGCTCTCCTCATTTGACTGAAAATTTGTGCAATCTTTCAATTTACAAGCGTTTGTGCAAGTAAGTTTGTTTGTGAGGCACTCATAGTTCGGCAGCGCGCAGACTCTTGGGCAATTGCATGCCAACAGTTCCATCACTGCCAATGGTGCTGGACGTCCTACCATCCACTCCACTGTAAGATCACCATTCTCATTCCTCCTCCATCCATGGGACGTTGGATCGGGAACGGATGGACATGGTTCGAGACATCTGTACCAACGGCAGCTGATAATTTGCCCTCGAAACGTGTGCAGACAGACAGTCTTGGCAAGGTGGTAAACGCTCAGAGTCGACTTCACCACTCTTACTTCTGAACAGTTCGTAGCGGAGCTGATTCACGCTAGTAATGTTTGTCGTTAACGCGTAAAGTTTGCAGATAAATGCCTCGATTTTGTTTAAGAGTTCACGTCTAAGTGTCCAATCATGGCCCAGTTGACTTAAATCTTCACTAAAGTCAATGTTCTTGCGAAGCGTTTTAAGAGCCAGCTTTTTTCCGCGACCAGTAAATGAACTGACAGTGTCACAGCCTGTCAAAGCATGGAGTCCCGGCAGAGCTCTGCACATATCTCGTCCAAGAGAGCTCGCAATCTTGGTAACATCAGTATAATGTATTCTGTTCTTTGTACATGGCGATATCAATCTCAAACGAAGCCCAGAGACATAAAACTAGCACGTCCGTGTCAGAAGATGTAATGCTGGCTGACTTGTAGCCTTGTAGTGATGCATGCTTAGCATGTAGCAGCATTCGAGTGTCGGCTTCTTCTTGTGAGGAATGCAGTTCAGGACAAGGCTGCCAGCTGATGGAGGTTATCTCCACGCAAGACTCTTCACAAGTAACGTAGATGACTCTGACACCAAGTTTCTGTCTCTTCTCCTCGGATTTCCAATCTTCAGAAACAAAATTGATTAGCTTAGTTTTGTTATGAGAGCTTTGTAGAAATCCTCTCCAGTCACGAATGCAGTGCCCAGCGGTGACATCTTGAACTTCGAGAATTTGGGTGTTACTCCTCCGAAGTCGTTCCAAGTTTTTTATTGAAGACTCTCTATAAACATCAAAGACAATGTCGATGCGGGCGCAAACCCTCTGCTTCTCGAAACGCTGATGCCAGCAGAGTGGTGGAAATCTGTCCAAATGTCCTGTATTTTTGGTTCAAATTTTGTACCAAGCTCATTCCGTCGATAATGCACATTCTTGGCACTTCCATGGTCTCGGCAAACAAAACGTTCTTCTCAAGTTCGATTCCCAGAGCTGATTTGTTGGTCTTTCTAACTGAACCATCTGGAGAGGCCAAAGCAAATGGGAGGGGTCCCCAAAGGGTGTGAGAGAAACATCTTCCATTTTCAGTTTACGACATTCAGCGATCATCAACATTCTCCCGAAAAGTTTCTTGTCTGCTTTTATGATTACTTCTCTGCCGGCTTTGGAAGTTTAAGCTTAGTTCGCATCGAAGAAAACGTACCCCAAAGACTGTCGGGGAATCGGCTGATAGAATGATTGAGATGATGCATTTTCTTCTAGTCGCGTTTCCTTGAACGATTTGTATGCAATCTCGCCTTTCTCCTTGGCTGTCAGTTGATCTGTTATTACCTTTGGGGACGCTTTCGTGCCCGTTGATAAACTCACGAAGCTTGTGTCTGATGATTTGAATGGATTAATCCATTCATTATGTGAGCAAGTCCCACTCGATATTTTCGACCTTTTTCAAGCATATTGACATTTTCACGACTGACTAAATAATATTGGCAATGTTTTATAATCAGAGCACACACCAAGACATGTGTGAGATACTAATTTTTTTTTATAAAAATGAATGTTAACATAAATAGTAATCAAAACGTATGAGAAAATGTAATTTTTTTAAATTAACAATTATTTTGTGACAAAGTTTTGGGTCATAAAAGTTCAAATGCCAAGTTTCAAACTATCTAGTTTGAAGGTTAACGTTGATATATTACTATTGTGAACAATATCACATTTGTCGTAGCAATCTAACTGAAAATTCCTTTCTTTAGAGTACCCCACTCAATATTTTCGACATTTTTAAGCATTTTTTGACCTTTCCACGACTGACCCAATGACCTTGGCCATGCTTTTAATCAGAACTTACACCCCAATACATGTGTGTGATACTATTGTATGTGATAAAAATGGATGTGAACATGAAACGTCCCCAAAATATAGAATAAAATGCAAAATTGTACAAAATTGGCAATTGTGACCTAATTTTGGGTCTTTAAAAGGTCAAATAATAAATATTACTATATTTCATGATTATTTACAAATTTATCTTATTCTAAAATCTATTAAAACAAAAAACAAAAAAAATCGCAACAATGAGAAATTAATTTATCAAAAAATGGTAATTTGACCTTTGACCTTGAATTTTGGGTAGAAAGCTACCGCTGCGCGCTGGTCTATCATGGATATTCGGAATCGTCTTTTCAAGACCTTTCTAGTGATATAGGTCAACCTTTGCCCCAAATTTTATACCCACATACCCATTATGCAAAGGACTATTAGGCTTTCGTTATTATTTTTAAAAAGTATTACGTACCAATATCCGCCCTTAGGCTTACGTGCTTTGTAGAGCTGTAGTGATCCGATTCGATAGTTGAGACTAGGCCTCCTAGCCTAGGCCGAATCCAAGTGTAGAAAATTCCGAAAAAGTGTCCAACGTACAGGTGTAGACACGCCCAAGGTCCAAGTCTTGCCTACTCCTTTAAAAATGTAGTTGTATGTGTTTATTTGTATTAGGTATTATAAAGATTGGTCGGCTGCTTGCACCTTCTGTTGGCGTTCCCGTCCGGTCCCGTTTCCGTACGTCTGTTCCCGACAAAGGTTTTGGAAGTTCTGATGGCGTCTTTATGGAAGTTACCAGAAGTTTTTACATAGTGATGTCATAAAAGAACATTCGAGACGTTGTCGCAGTTAGAATTGTACTTATGGTTCAGTTTGGTAAATCACGCGCAGTTTGGCAGAGATATAATTGTTCACATTTTTTATGCTTGCGGCAGCACTTGTCTGAGTGGTCGATTAACTTTATCAATAGCTCAAGGCGGTAAAAGCAGCGCACTGCTTGAGGTCGGTAATGTGATATTTGTTGCCGCTAGATCGCAGCTCGAGTACAGTTCTATAATTTTGTCGATAATGTTCGGTCGATAATGTGTTTAGAATGCAGCACTGTTTGGTTTACACTCGAATTGAAATACGCGTGAATATTTGAATTGGTATTTTGATACGTAAAAGTTCGCAATTGTTTTGACACTAAAGAATTCACTGTTGTTGTTGTTGTTGTTGGTTAATATTGATTGTTTGACTGAACATTGAAGAGTTTAATAAATGTTTTCTTATAAATTTGTTATTGAATAATTATTTAAAGTAGGCCTAAAAATTGGTTATGTTACAGTAATAAAGTCAAATTGTGTTTCCCTGCTGTATTTTTGCTTTTTATAAGAAATCATTTTTACTATACAAATTGTTTATAAGGAGAGTTATTTTTGTCGTTTTTTTTTATGTGCTTAGGTCTTACGATGTCATTATGTTTGCTGGGAGAGTATTGTAAATTTTCATTTTTATGTAGTCCGAGTTAAGTTATGTTATATATTTTGCAGTGTGATGGTTCCAGTTTATTATTATATCGGGTCATGTGATGGTGTATGTCGCTTGACGCAAGGTAGCTCCTGACCTAACTGGATATATCGGAGTTACGGTGATTGTGGGTGGAACGACCACGGTACTCTTTGCCTGAGATGTGTGAATGTTTTATTTCTCACATGGTTTGTTGGTTGGCGGACTCTTGAGACTTGGACGGAGAAGTAGACGACGCTTGCCAAGCTGTCCACGTCCCAACTATCAGGGGAGTAGGAAGCTTTGGGGTCAGATGTCAGCGGTTGGTTGGAGGGGGGGTGGGGGGTGGGGTGTTGACTATTTCATGGTGGTGGCTGTGAGTGTTCGCACTTCGAGGAGCATGGCGTGCACATAGACATGCATACAGGTGGACTCATATACACACACACACACACACACACACACACACACACACACACAATACACATAGACATGCATACAGGTGGACACATATGTACAGTAGACATACACACACAATACACAGACATGCATACAGGTGGACACATATACACACGCACACACACACACACACACACACACACAGGAACAGACACATAGACATGCATACAGGTGGACACATACACAGAAGACAAACAGACATAATACACATAGATGCATGCATACAGGTGGACTCATATACACACACCACACACACACACACACACACACACACACACTCGCGCGCTCGCGGTGAGTAGACGTGTTTTGGAAGTCGCTCCG
>JAMZAV010008540.1:0-30668 GCA_024449915.1 Sweltsa coloradensis
TTTTTCTGAGTAAATGATCCAACAAATCACGACTGCATCACTTATCCGAAAGATGAATCACGACACAAGCTATAGGCTTACTTAGGTACTAGCAGTTTTTGATACGATATTTTTCGAAATAACAATCTCTGGACACCACTGTTAAAAAATAAGACATTTTTCACAGATTTAATAATTAAAATTGAATCAATATTAAACAAAATGTTTAAATTACCACACTTTTACTTCTATTAGGGCTCACCCCTCGTCCATTTGAAAATAATGTCCAACCCTAACTTTGCACTCCATGGTCACCCCTGAACGGGTGGTTAAAAAACTCGATTGAGACCACCTGGCAAATTACCTCAGCACGTTTTTTTTGAGTAAAGATCCCCAAAGTTCACTGCTCTATACACTAAACCCTGAATGGTTTGTCTAAGCAACAAGGTATATAAAAGACCGATACTTTAATCATTAGTTAATTACATTGTATCTTATAATTGATATAATGTTTGATACAAGATCCTCTTTAAAAGGATCGAACTATTATAAACCATCAAATACAAGTTAGTGAAATAGTTTGTACGTTAAATGTATTTAATCAATGTAAATCATTTCATATAAAAAAAAACGCAATACGATTGTCGCGACTGTTGAGCGCTTTCGTTTTGGGTTATCTTTGAGCTTTAGGGTCCAGATTGTTCGCCTTTAGTGCATAGGGAGTCTACATCTTGTGCGGTAGGGTATCATATTTCTCCATTTCCCCATAGAGTAGAGCCCTGCAGAATCTGACGTATCATAAAGAGACCTAAACGTGTCCGTGAAGATTGATTACTCTTCACCACCGCGCGTGCCAATGAGGGTGGGGGAGGTCTTCGAGTTTGCTCGCCATGAGCAACCTACGAGCTGCTAGAGGCGAAGTCTGATCTACATGATCCCACGTTGAGTACTAACTGCGACACCATTCACAAGCAGCATTTTCATAGGGGTTAATCAAACTTCCAAGTTTTAGGTTTATAGTGGGGCTTTGCGGCGGACATGAATAAAGAAAAAAATCCATACCGTTATTATGGTATGCGAGAATATAACTTCATGATATAAAGATATATAAACGTAGTAGTCGTCAACATGTGTGGGGCTAGGATAAAACCTAAAACTAAAGCAACAACAATATTGAGGAAGGGAATGTCCCCCCCCCCCCCCCCCCGAGTTGCTTTGTTATTTTAAAATAATGGAATTTTAGTGATATTGACACGTTTGGAGGAATATTTGAAATATAAATTGTACCCTCACCTACTTGCCCCCCCCCCCCCCCAGTAACATCTCTATAAGGAGACGATATTTGTTAATTAGGATTGTAACATATTAAGGCGTACGAGATGAGTGGGTTAGAGTGTGGTAAAATTGATGAAGAGACAGAAACGTCTGAGCCCCGGCCGGCAACCTCGGCATAAAACAGTTCGTGTGCCCTAGAAGCGTTGGGCAAACACCGCTACAACTTTTTTCGACATGTAGGAAGTTAAGTTTAAGATTGTCATTGTATAGGCCCTACTATGATCATGTGTCAGTTTACGGCATAGTTGTGTTTGTGTGCGTACGTGGTTGTCTGTACATTCTCGGATCTGTATGTGCGCAATATTTGACATTGTGCATTGATTATTTATCAAAAAAAAAATGAGGCCCAATAAGATTTTAGAATATTCTTAAATTATTATCATATGAATCGGCAATAAACTTAGGCAAAAGAGTATAAAAACCTCCAGTCAGTAATGGAAACACAGAATACTTTCATCTCACTTTCGGACCACTCATTGTACCCTGAACCACGAACGTGATTACTCCCTTTAGGCGAAGCTTGGTGAGAGAATTGTGAATGTTACGTTGCGAGAGTAAACAAAATATTACGAGGACTTGGTTAAGCTTGCGAAGTCCAATTACTCCTCCTCACCCATACATGCAGCTCAAGTCACATCAGTTGATGCGAGGGATCACCTATTAGGGTGCTTAGTAGGTGATTAATGGTAAGTGCAAAGAGGTCACATCGATTGCCAAGGATACCACTTACTATCCACTTAGAGTAAGTGAGGTCTACATGCTCTCCCGCAACAACTATCGGTTCGTTAAAGATTTCTGATTAATGTGGATGGGAAACTGAATTAACCGATGTAAAAAGTAACTATACTCTGATCGAACGTCCTAAGTGAAAATAATTATTAAAAATGCCTCTCCAAACATACACCGGTATTCTTGATCTGCCTGCCAAACTATAGTAGGCATAAATACAAAAAACTGCACTCTCTATGGAATAAGGAACTAAACCTATGTTGTTTTGAATCTGAAAAAACATTTGGACTCATTATTGTATATATTGAACACATTGTCAAATTACATCATGGTAACATTTTGACATTATGGTATACTCTTTACGGTTGAAACATTCAAATTCTGTTTTTTTTTTCATTTTAACAAGTAGTACGAGTTTAAATTAATATAAGCAATGCAATAAGTAAATAAACACAATTATTTATCGTAGCATATTGCTTCAAGACCATCATTATAAAAATAACAAAAACTAAATTTGTTAGTATGATATTGATCTGTATAATATGTGTTAATTTCTTATTTTATTGCCGTTCATGGGCGTATTGCAGGATTTATACAGTTGAGCAGGGACTCGATAACATGAATATACCACATAAAGAGTCGGCTGCAGAATATCATTTGAAAATTTTGTTGTTGCGATAAGTGAAAAAAATGCACGCAACAATGTGAACACACATAGATGCTATGCAGGTGTATAAAATAATACATCTATCTACACGTTAATCAACTTCAAACATTACTGACTGATGTAAACGGTTAATTCCTTATTTTTTAAGGCACAATATATGGCGACCTATAGTAGTAAATATTGATAACACTGCAAATAGTTAAGGATTTTTTTTAAATACTTATCAAGCTTTTGTTAGCGATAGCCGACAGGTTTCCATTTGACTCTGAAGGGAAAAAGTTAATCACTGGTTTTGATTTGTTTTTTTTTTGTTTGTTTGTTTTGTTTTGTTTTTTTTTGTTGTATGTCTCTCGATAACGTTCGAACGGAGGTCTCGGATCGAGTGAAAATTTTCACCATCCGCAAGCTTTGTTCTCGATTGAAAGCCATTAGTTTTGTGCAAAATCGTTCACAAAAGTTAAAAAGTTACATTAAAGGTAATCGATCGAAAGCCGACCTTTTTTTATTCAAACCAACCACGGCGTACCCCGAAAAACGTGAGATAGCAAATCATTTCTAGAATGTCCGTCCGGTCAACGAATATGTTATTTTAGTCTTGATCCGATAAGTAGTGTAGATGGAAATTTACATTAAACAAAAGTAACTTGCATGGCAACGGAAAAAAAGACGCGCGAAGTTTCTAATGCCACTTTTTTTTGCCACCTAGAAGTAAATCAAAATAACTTTCGAGGAAGTAGTCTATTATTTGGTCAACAAAGAGTTTAAAATAGTTTTTCCCAAGGAGTCCAAGATCCTCCTAGATGGCGGTAGGTTTTAAGTAAAGATTTATATACTACGGGTTACCCAAAATATCCCTTGGGCACATAATAAATCAATACTGCGAAACAGACGCGAACGTCCGTTAAATTTATAAATTCTAAAAAAATGTGCAATGTGGGTCTACAAGCTATACACCGTGCTCGCTTATGTAACGCGTCCAACGGACTGTTCCTAGTATAACTTTGATTCCCCCAGGAAAAAACAACAATATCTTTATAAAAGGCGTTTACAGTTACATCCTAAAGTCGAATAGTTTCAAACAGCTTGATACGTTGAATTGCGAATATCAAAATTCAAATTATACAAACCAAAGCTTATAACAATGTAGGAAAATACGCCAATTTCTGATATGATAAAGATTTAAGAATGGTTAACAATTCAAATTAATATTAAATTAACATTTGTTAACTTTTGCATACAAGATTGAAAATAATATATGCCAAGTTCTTTAGAAGAAAAAAATTAAAGTAGTGGAGGAAATCATGGAAGAGAGACCAGACACAACTGGTTAAAAATGAACTATATGTAATAGGATGTAATATCAAAAAAAAAAAATACTGAAGATCAGTTTTTTATGCGGGATCACGGGAATACAACAAATGCCAGCAGATGTGAAAGTGGGAAGATTTGTCCCAGGGGTTTTAATTAAAAATGTCGAGGAATTATAATCATTAAAAATAGAGAATATTGTTATATTATTATGTGTGTGAGTCTATGGGAAAAGACATAAATTGTAAATTATTATGTTATCAATGCACTTGTACTCATTAGCTAAATAAAGTTGAATGAAATGAAAAAAATAAATCAATTTCTATACTTGGCAACATGCAGTATAATAGCTAATACCGTATTGTTTTTAAACTTGGTGTACGGCGTAATATGTTATTAATTTATCTGCATTTGTGCGTATCGCCGTGAGATATGGGGCAGTTAATGGTGCGTGTTTCTGTACCATTTGGAGCGACATTTTTCGTTTATAATTGGAGGACACCACTAGTGATATACGATAATTCAATTGTAAAATTAGGGCGTTTCAAAAGTCCATTATGTAATAACGCACATTAATGGTATAACCAGTTGAAGTACTCTCTTACTGTCTACATATTTTGTACGCAAAATGTGGCACACAGCAGTTTGTGAGAAGATGGGCGACTAAATATCTCTTAAGGGATATTTATTTTGGACCTTGTGACATTTTTACACCAAGCAGTTTACAATTCAGTTGATTATCGATTGTTTGTTTATTTAATATTGTGCACGTCATGTCGTGGTCATGATGGAATATGATAACGTGTGAGTATTATAATACCGAACATAGCGCGGCAGCCGGTACACACATGGTTGCTTTATATTTTCAAAATTAATAGATTTAAAGAATTGTGCGAAATTTCAACCATAGACTTTACAATTGGTATTTATTTGCTGGCTCGCTTTTAGCTTTTGTAAGACATATTATTAACATAATTAAGTTGTAAATCAGCTATAATTTTGTGAAACATAAATTTCAAATCCCAAAAACAAGAATAAGTCTACATTTGCTATTATTCCCTTAGTTCAAGTTAATATTTGTTTTGTTTACCACGCTTTAGCATATAGGAGTCAAGGCCCAGAGTGAGGACCACATTGGTGATATTGTCCTGAATGATATTAGAGCCCCCAGAGAGTGAATTAACTTTTTTTTTTTTTTGGGGGGTGGGGGCAGAGAAACAAAAAATGCATTTTACAGGAGCAAATATATTTTTAAATATGTGTTTATCTGCTGCCTTCAAATTGAGTGCACAGACAAAAGACAGTGCTGATCCTGTCGTATTTTTTGTGTGTATAAAATATAACTAGGAAAAAGCCTTAAGTCCGCTACGCGTTGTTGGATTGAGCGTAATTGGTGCATGAGCTCCATGTGTGTTATAGTGAATTTTCTGTTTCTCGGGAAAAAATCATTACTCAAAGTTGATGATTTTTTTAATAATTTAAATATAAAGAAAAAATAACTTTAATTTTTAATTTTTTTAATAATCGTAATTTTATTAAAAAAGAAAAAAAATCGTTTTAAAATTTCGGATTCCCATAAGAAATAATTATTGTCGATGTGCGCAATTTTACACGACTATATGAATTCATAAAATTAAGGTTACTGTGAAAAAATCATTACAATCGGATAAAGAATGTAGGTGTTATTGTCAAAGAATGTTTTAAAAAAGAAAACCCCGTAAAATTGCGTTTTTATGCGAAATAATATTGGATTGCGCTGAAATTTTCCACGAATATATAAATTCATAAAATAAAGGTTGCCTGTGAAAATCATTACAACGGACAAAGCGTGTAGGTATTATAATCGAAGAAAAAGAAATTTTTTTTAAAAAAATCGAAAAAAAAATCGTAAAATTGCCCCCCCCCCCCCCCCCCCCCCGAATTTTATGGGAATTTTTTTTTCGATTCGTGCTCAAAAACGTGTTAGGCAGTTCTAAGAGTTCAAGAATTTCGAAAAGGTCTCATAAAATTTGCATCGCAATCGGAGTACGTTTAGCCGGGATATCGTGCTAACAAACAGACAAAAAATACAAAAAAAAAAAAAAAGAAAAAAAAAAAACATTCCTGATTTTTTTCTCCAGTGTAGTGAAATTGGAATCTTCGCTTCGATCGCTACGCTCAATCCAAATAAAATATAAATTATAAAATATAAAATAATATAAAACACTTTTGAATTGATGTAAAATTGTCTGGCTGATTAATTTTATAATAACGATTTCCGATCGATATTCGGTTGGCACTATGATAGAGTACCAATTCATCTGGCCATACTCCCAAATTTACGGTTCGTAAAGCAAACTTAATTACTAAATTTCCTATTTTCAGTCGCTCTCAAAAGGCATCATATTTTATATGGATAAGTCAATTCACTTGATTTTCGAAATGCATTTGAAATTAAATTGGACTGGAGAGCAGATTTGAAATATCAACAAAGCGCAATGTGAATCGGCAAGACCCATCATGTACGAAGGCAAAACAACGTTCAACATGCAATTTGTTTTAAACATCAAGTGGGTCTTTCGAAAGTGGGGTTCTTTGATGTTTAAAACGCCGCTGTATCCTTTAAAACGATGCTGTTAGTCGTTCCAAAAACTCACACACGATTACAGTGTGAAAGAGGAATTGTTTGACCGCTCGCTTGTCAGCTGCGGCTAGCAAGCACATAGGGCAAGCCACCGTGTTACGATTGCAATCAATATATAGAAACGTTCACAACAGAAAACCCAGTTGGTTTTCTCGACGTAGTGGTGTCCTAGACAAATTACGACGTATTTTTCCAAAAAAACGCGGTTGCCGACACTGTGCAGTCACTTCAGCCATTTTTTACTCCCTCATTTCTAACTCCCCCATATCCCGTCATTTTGTCTAATGGTGGAAACTGGCTATATTTTTAAGGTGGAAGCTTTTTGGCTATTATTTGGAGTGTAGGTAATGACTTCTAGGAGTAATAAACTCATTTTTGTCTAATGGGGAAACTGGCTATATTTTTTAAGGTGGAAGCTTTTGGCTCACTTGGAGTGTAGGTAATGACTTCTAAAATCTATAAGAAATAAACAAACACGGATACGTGAGTTCTCAAACGAGGGAGCGAAGCTACTTAAGCAACAGATCGCCGAAGAAGGAAACGGAAATTGAATTATAAGTTAATTTTCATTGTTCAAATTTCGTTTTTGGTGGAGGTGCCTGGTATTTATCTGTAAGTTTTGAGTGCCCCAATCTAGCCCCGCCCCTGGCTCCAGGGTCACCAGATACCCATTTCTGTATCACCCTTGGTTTATCCTTTATCTGTAAGCTTTAGTGACTCTAGCCCCGCCCCATGGACCTCCAGGGTCACCAAAATCACTCTGTACAACCCTCCTGTCGAATAGCAATGCCCAACAAAAAACGCATGTCAGTCGGAGCATTTTCGTTCTGGTTTTTTATCGTGAGACCCGTGACAACACACACAGAATGACGGACAGAAAAGGTGATGCTTATAGTAGCATCGCTCCATCATATTGTGTGTATTACGCTCTTGTATTTCAACAACAATGAATAGTCAGCACCTATCACAAATTTCTAAAATGCGCGGACCAAACAAAAAAAGTACGTATTACGAAAATATTTACTAAATAGTTATCAAAGTTCAAAAGTAAAAAATTTTTAAAATTTACATACACACAATGGGAGATTTACTTTTAAACACTACGACGAAGGCAGCTATCTCTAAAACCCTCTGCATTCTTCACCTTGTTACGATCCAATCGATAAAGGATTTTTTCACGGCAGGCGGTAAGCAGCCTGTCACACAACCGAATTCCGGCATGACTGTTATCTCTATTAATAAATTTAACATCGTTTTATTCTCCATTCACCTGGCCTGTACTTTGTTTTTCTTTGTTTATAACCCTTGCTTTACACGTCAAGTAATAACCTTGAAAACTAGCTTAAAATAATGGTCCATACTAACTAAACAAACTCACTTCATATGATCTCGATTATTTTCATTAATACAAGTCCCCAAGAGCTTCCACTTCCCCTCCGGCGACTTAGTTCTCCCTATTTTTATCCTTAACATATACTTTGATTAGATTCTAAAATAAGCCTTGCAAATCGGTCAAGGTTGGAAACAAAGCGCATTGTATTTTATTTCGTTCTATTTCTCGGGTTCAGTGCAGAATAAAAACGAATCACACGAGTGCTCGGAGCTCACAGGGATGACAGAATCCATAGTCTACATCCCTCGTACGCGGACTGTCACTGTCAGGATTTCAGTGTCACTGATATGTATCACTCACATGTATCTCAATAAAAATTGAAAATGTCTTCATGCCAGAGACGTGGGGGTGTGAGTTCAATGCACCTGCACAGGTGTGCATGGGGAGTTTTATTTCACGTCTATTCTATTAGTAGGATTGACAATGAACGAGAATAAATACAACGGCATTGCAGAACTGAAAATAGTTTACAAAATAGTAGTAAAGAAACCATAAAAATAAAGTATAAAAAAATATTTTAAAACAACGTTCTCCGCTTTCTTTGAAAAAGGCGAACCAGGCAGATACACAGCTTTAAGGTCCAGGGTTCGATTCCCACTATAAGGGGGGGAGGCAGGTCTTGGGAGCCTTTACTAGCAACGAGGCACATAATAATTCAAAGCGATGTCTTGAATCGGCCTTGTTGGCTCTGGCGTTGATCTGCGGGTGGTTCGCACCGTCCATGCCACTGAGTGCTATATTTCCTATTAAAAAATATACTTTGGTTGGGTTAATTCGCTCACTAGTCAATATTGCGTTGGGGCCATACAGGTTGGCTATCTCGTTCGCTTTTGGTTTACTGTCCCCCACTGAACGAAAATCAGTTATATGATTTGACTGTGGGTGGCACTCTAAAAACGACACCTGTATTTAATTTATTTTATTCTAAATTATTTAAAACGTATAATCATCATAATTATCATTGTTACTGTTAATGTAAAGGTTCAGCGAAATCGCTTTCATGTATAATAAAATGGATGTAATTATTTCTTTCCGTTATGAGTAAATGGCAACATTGAAATAATAAAATGAACAGCATTCATAAATGTGAGTTTTCTCGTACATCTCATTGCAGTGTTGAAGTTGATTCCTAGTTAATGTTGTTAAAGCTTGTACCAATACCAAGCGTAACTTGAAGTGGATATACAGGCTAACAAAGCCAGTAGCAATAGTTTAGTAGTATCTAATTGGAGCTCTATGTAGGAGGAACAGTTCCTTGATATAATTCATCTACCATTAAAATCATCTATGACAATGATACCGCCACTAACGATGAATTATGTAATATAAATCGCTAGTGCAGGATGAGAGAATACACCTAACTCGAGATAAGGTGGTGTCCTCTAGACAGATTTAATTATCTTGTACCCTCATTAATTTAATTGTTGATATTTAGTGAGAGTTTGGGCAAGAGCAAAATAAACGTAATGCGTTACCGGCTCAAGTTGCCAACATAAAAGGCCGATATTACAAACGCTGAAAATGAACTGGTATGATGTAGGGTGGGCCACGCGAAAAACATAACATTTTTTTTTCAAAGTGTAATACAACGGAAAAGTTGCGAATTGTCGAGACTTAAAAAATAAATAAAAAAAATAAAAAAATCGGTTGTTTCATATCTTCCACGGTCGCGAATGTGCTCTAAAGTTTTCCAAAAATTGAAAATTTTGATTTTTTTTTTTTTTTTTAGTTGTAATAACGCGAGAAAGTTGAGAATTGGAAAGACTAAAAAGAGTAAAAAAAAATAAAAAATAGGGTGATATCTTCCGGTCGAGCATGTGCTCTAAACTGTTTTCCAAAAAAAAAAAAAAAAAACATTTTGAAAAATTCACATTTTTACGCTAATTAATAACCATTTTTAAATTAGCCTACTTCCGAATGTAAAAGCTTGAATTTTTGTCATATTTTAAATTTTCTTCTATGTTAACCAAATATTAAAAATTATCGTAAAATAAAAATGAGAATTTTTCAACATTTTGGAAAAGGTTATAGAGCAATGCGCGGACCGAGAACGATATGAACCATTTTTTAATTTTTTTTAAATTTTTTAGTCTCCACAATTCGACAATCTTTTCCGCGGTATTACGACTTATAAAAAAAAAAAAATGTTGTTATTTTCGGCCCACCCTACTGTTACTTAGGCAGTCGACTGTCAGAAATTAATGACTTTCGAATATACCTCTAGGAAACATTGTCCTATATCAATTTATTCACTTTTCAGATGACATTAAAACCACCTGACACTATACCAATGTATCTATTTAGTGATATTATTCGAAAGCATTATTCACGAATAGTTTTTGGACGCAGTATTTCCTAAATAACTAAAAAATAAGACCAATGGCTGTTTATTACATCTTCATTTATTAAAACAAATTATAATATTATTAAGGGAATAATTTAATATACTACCAATCCCCAAAAATATAGTATATCTTTGAAAATCAAACTTAAAAACTCCATTTTGTCAAAATCCTCTACTCTTTTTATGAATTCTTTGATGAGTTGCATTTTAATATTGTGTTTTAGTACTACTTCAATAATTACTTTGTAATATTACAACCCTCTTGTTTTGATTTTCATGTTATGCATCCATTTGTTTCATATTTCTTTGTATGTATGTATGTTGTTTTGGAAATACCACATCTCACATAATTAATTTTAAGTTGTCATCCTCATCATTATTTTGTACAGTGTACTTATCTAAAAAGATGATCAAATACAAATTACAAATAACCACCCACTGCTGTCTAGCGTCTCTTGCTGTGCTATTCCCCTCTCTCCTCCTCTGGCTGAGTGGTGCAATTGACTAACACGTCGACGTGACACTAGACTGCTTGTTAGTGAACACTGTTCTACCTTGCCGAGCCCTAGGGTGTACAGTCAGAGTCAGGAGCAAATTAGCTACGGAATATTAAATTTTCAGAGGGTCTCGTAGTAAGCACTGGAAAATACAACACTAATGGTGTACAGGTGTATTTGTAAGTGTTTAGTTGTGTTCACAATACGCCTAATTATGCAATATTTAACACAACGAAAAGAGCTGTATAG
Organism: Sweltsa coloradensis; assembly: GCA_024449915.1. Lineage (NCBI taxonomy): Eukaryota > Metazoa > Arthropoda > Insecta > Plecoptera > Chloroperlidae > Sweltsa > Sweltsa coloradensis. The sequence goes on from JAMZAV010008540.1 coordinate 11,125, forward strand.
TCAACATAGTACTCATATGTTATCAGTAACTAGTTATAGTGATACCTAGTTAGTTCGTAGTTCAATATGATTAACTACGCAAAAAGTCGAGTTTAATTTAAATTTATTTGCTTAAATTCGTTTTCCCAACACAAAACGTGATGCGTTGCTACAACTACAATAACTACAATAATGGCGAGAATCGTGACATAAACTGTGATGGGCAGAGGACGTTTCAGTAAAGTAAATCCACATTATGCTTGCTCGATAGCAGTAATTAGTAAAATTGAATTGTATACTTGAATTATAAATGTAAATTATTTCAGAGTCTATTGGTCAAACTATGTTATTGTCATTGTAAAATTTTAATAATTTAACAACTAACATGACAGTTGGTTTAAACGAATTACCAATGTACGCTAATCAGACATATGTACATCTTCTTTTTTTCCTTTCTTCCTTTTTTCTTTCTTTTTTTCTTTCTTTCTTTCTTTCTTTCTTTTTTTTCTTTCTTTCTTTCTTTTTCTTTCTTTCATTTCCCAACCTTTTAGCTAATTAGTAAGGTTACAGAAACGGACCAACATTTAAATGTATGATATATTTAAATTTCTTACGATGATGGGCTTAAACCATCAAACTTGAGTTAAAAAAACCGTATGTTTTAAGGGTTATTTAAAACGTCAACGATATGCTGCTATTTTTCCCCTTCCATCAACTAATTATTTCAACTAATTTCCCCATTTGTAATCGATCAATTGTGACTTTGTTTACATTGACGGTAACTGCAGGGAGATAACAAAGAGATTGTTCTTTTTTGATTCTCGTTACACGGTTTCAGTTTCAATAGTTTGGCAACAATAAGTAAACACATAGCTAGGAGGATATCATTTGAACCCACATTATCCTTACTCAATAAGCATTATGATGATTGCTGTTATCTTTAACATCAAAAAGTTATTTCAAATTGTATAATAGTATGCATATAATATTTCTAGGGCCACGTTTCTCAGTTCTTTATCACCTGCCCCAAGCTGTACTAAACGCCGGTCTATATAGCTCCACGCCCCCCGTTATAAAATGCTGAAAAGCTCGACACTAATTAGCTCCTGACTCTCGCAGGGATACTTGACATACACACAGCACAGTCATCATATCCGCCGGTATTATGACGCTCATGATCGGGTGTGGTGTAGACTAAACAATGGCTCACGCGCGTGACCCAGTTCTGGCGAGCTGCATGCTTGCAAGTGTACTTAGCCGTGCCACAATGCACACACTCTTGTCTCAACTATCTGTTTTGAAAGAAACAGCAACGAGCATTAAACTGTTGTGATTTGACTTGTGTTAAAAAGATGTACTTATAGTCTTTTTTTTAAAATAAAGTGAATTTCAGCAACGATGCATTATTATGTATGCGGGTGGTGAACTGATTCAAAGATTGTCACAGCAATTTAAATAATAATATATGAAACATAATATTTTCAGGTCCATTGTTTTGGGTTCATAGAATTATTATAACCAGTGCCATATTTTGCCTGTGTGGGGTAGCCTACATGTTTTTTATAAATAGGGAAATTTAGTACCTTTTTTAATTATGCTTAACTTTTTCTATGGCGTGTAATGCGATTAGATCTATTTTAGGACTATTACAATTATTATTGAATAATACTTAATTAATTATAGAAGGATGTGCATTGTGAAATAATTAAAACATATTTCATGAATACATTGGAACAAAATAGATTTATTGAAGTGTCATTCGACTTAGAAATTTTTACGATCAAGGCTTAAACCCTCATTACATGTCTGTACTGCATTTTTATTGTCTCATAAATTGTTAAAGGTAGAAATAGGTCATCGTACTTTGATAGACTTACAGATAAACGACAAAAAGAGGCTCAACGCAATTTTATGGTTCATTGCTAGTATAATTTTCTTTAATCTAAACAGTTTAAAGTCAGTGATCAAATATGAAAAAGCCAGACATAAATCAGAATCTTAAAGTGTTTAAAGATGATATAAGGAAAATGCGGTTTTAATTTAATAAAAAAACAAAATATTTTAGAACATTTTGACAAGCACCTTTTTTGCTATTAAAAGTTATTTTTACAAGCTCACACTAAGTAACGTGTGATAGGATATACCTCAAATTTTTGTTGGTTTTGTTTATTTAAAGTTCTTATTTAAATGTGTTTTCTCTTTTCCCTAAAACCTAATTTTAATTTCTGTGAATTGATATGTGAACATTGATATGTATACATTGTAAATACAAAAGTTGTTGTAATAAAAATAAAAAAAATACTTTATTTAAATTGGGTCTTTCCTACCACGTTTTACGCGTTTACTTCTTATGTTGAGTCAAGCTTTGAAATAGTGAAAAAAATAAGTTCTCGATCTACAATTACCATCCTACATGGAGTAGCAATGCTAAATCAGTCACAGTAATAGTAACGCAGATACAAATAACAAAGGTGCCTCTTAGAGACCACAGTCCACTGGTGCTAAACCACAGAGGCGCCCACCAACGAACAATCCAGCCATTCTCCCTAACCTATCTCGGGTGATGTCATTGTCTAACTTAAATCGTTTTGGAATATCCCTTTGCTCGTGGTGAATGACTGTTTAATACATTAATCAAAGCGAGTAGTCGTATTTCGTTTCCGCTTTGAGGAAAAAGGCCACCGAACAGCATCCGGTAGACTGGTCAAGAACAAAGTTCATCACACACTTTACATGTCGACCGGGTTATAGATCGGGTACAATATACTGTGTTCAAGGTAAGTCATAAACGTTATAACAGAAAAAAAAAACATTTTGCTTTACTTAAGTGGAAAATAAAGGTTTGTGGAAACATTTTTATTACATTCGCATGCGAGCTGTGTTCAAATAATTATGTCCAGCTCAAAAAATTAGAGAGAAAAACATTTAATATCCAACCCGTTTGCATTATTCAGTAAACAAACTGTGAATCCTTTGGATATTTTACAGAAGTTTATTTAAAATGATATCGTTCTACACTTTGTGCAATGGGCTAAGATTATGAGTTTTTTTATCGTCAGTAAAATTGAGCTTGGTACACAGCCGAGCGCAAACCAACCTTTTGTAATTGGGGAATAGGAAACGAACGGCGAACTTCGGATACGGTAAACTATACACTCACTGCTTTCGCTGTATACATTGTAGCTTTGTGACCAACTGGATTAAATTTGTTAGCTTAAAAGTAAAACTGGAGTTGAGAGGTGAGAGGTGAAGTCACTTGCAACCATGATGACAGGGGTAGGTTCGTTTACAGTGGGCCCAGGGGAGTAAGTGGATGAAGAAGAAGGAACTCCATCCACAGGCTTCAAACATTTACCCGCTGTTACCACACAGGCCAACCACTCCACCCTACTAAAACTTGTTAAAAGTTTGTCTAGGAGTCAGTGATTCTCTATTAACCAATCAGGCGCTAGTGCTAATTGAGATCACGTTTGAGAAACTACCAGACACCAGTAATGGTGTGCTTTTGGTGTAGGTGCGTTGATTTAAAGGTTGAATCCAATTCAGCGGTCGATCCGTATTTCATCCCCGGTGGAACCAAGGTAATGCCCTTGGTTAATTATAGTGCGCGTATGCTTCTCAAAAACGATAGGGGTAGTTCACATTTCAGTAGTTACACACTTGAGTCAGTCCGGAGATCGTCAGTCAGTTCGATACCATTCAACTGCAATCCTTACTGAAGGGTCATTTCAGTTTTCCTCTGTCACGAAGTGAATTCCGGAATTGGAAGCCTCATGAAAAAGAAGTTTTTATTTTTTATTTTTTTATTTTTCAAGCGTCTATCCTATTTAGTAATAAAAACAGATTTTGCAAAGGACGACAACTAAATAAAACTAATGACATAAATGCAGACAAAATAATGAAACAGCAACAATGTATACTTAGAGATTTCAAATTCAAATTATAAGTTAATAATATAAAGTGGACTGGGATCAAATTCTGTAATAGTCGCTTTAGCGAAGCGTCTATTACAGTATTTCGAAGCGTCTATTACAGTATTTGCTGGGATCGTCTATTAAATCAGATTTTCTTTTCTTTTCGTGTGTAAAATAAACTAAAACTAAAAACAAGAAAATTTCAGAAAAACCGAGTAAGAAAAGAAACTAACTGCCGTTGCAACGCGTGGCTTGGATGTGTGTGCAGTTCCTGGCCCCAGGAAGAACCTAATGACATTTTCTTCGTCAGACTGTCATGGCGTGCAGGCATGACATTGACAGTGCACTGGAGCAGTTACATTATGGCTATTAGACCGCGTTTTTCTATTTTCCAAAATATGCTACCAAGTCAAAATATAGTGAATGGCTTTGAAACCTGTCTCTTTTAAAAAGTCAAAACTATTTTTTTCAAATTTTTGTGTTCTGGTACACGGCCAATATCGCCACCTCAAAATAATTTCAAACTTCAATTCGCCAAGGCACACCGTTCAACGTAGGGTGTTGTGTTTTTGTGATATTAATTTTCAACTGGTTTTCGATAGCCTGACTGGGAGAATTTTTTTTAAAACAATTGTCTTTCCTGCGATTTTTTTTGCTTGGCGATATTGGCCAGATACCGGATCATAAAATTTTGAAAAAATAGTTATGATTTTCTTAAAGAGCCAGGTTTCAAAGCCATTCACTATATTTTGACTTGGTAGCACATTTTGGAAAATAGAAAAACGCGGTCGAATAGCCTTAGGCTCCCATTGTTGATCTTTCACTTGAAACGCGACCGTCTTGAGGTAAAAGGCATCACCATATCGTTCACCTCGTCATCAAAGACCTGAAGATACCTCCAACAAGAATCGACTCCGGGACACTCCAACTAAACGTTTAAACTGTATCAATAAACCACTTATGCGTGTCAGCGCGGTACTGATGTTGCGTGGTAAAAGATACTTTTACTGTAGTAGTAAATGGGAGGTTGAAGTAATAGATTGTCGAGTGTGATATTCAAACGTCAATTGGGTCTCAAAAGTAGTTATTTGAGTGGCTGTTATTGCCAACGTAATGGGAAGTAATGGTGTGTCAAAAATATGTGAAGTAGTTTACTGGGTGCGGGTTAAAAAGGGTATTTGGGCTCATCGTCATATATTGTTAGATTGATAATAAACTCATACTAATATCTGTAGTTGACGTATCTTATTTGAACAATTAGCTTATCGAGAAGATAAGTACAGTCACACACAGAAGCTAACTTAGTAAGATGTTTGGTGGGTGACTTTTTAAGTGTCTAACTCGTTCACGTATCAAGCTGAACCCATACTGAGATTATAGAACAAGTTGATAAACTCACAAAAACAAACTCGCACACATCGCAAAATTAACTTTTGTGTTTGAGTGTGCATAACATAAAAAGAGATGAAATCAAGTCAAATGACATTTTAGCTAGCCAGGTTTTGAACCTGAAGTTGAAGATGATACATATTGCATCTAATTTTAAATGTCGTGTCAGGTTATTTCGTAATAGGATGATAAAGACATAAAATATCAACCCTGCCCACGCCCCTAGCATTAGCAGAAAGGTGACCAACTCCAAATCAGCCGCAGCCGCTGTACTATACTCTGTTCTAGTATGTGTGCGTGTGTACAAGATGGAAGTCAATGAAAGTCGCATTCAATGGTATCGATTTTCTTTTATACAAATCTTGGAGTTGTTGGTTTGATGATGGGTTATAGAACATACTCGATTGACAATGACAGTGGTTGCTAACATGGCTTAGACATAAAATCTATAAGAAATAGACGATAATATCATATCCACGCTTTCCGCTCAGCTCGAGTCCATTCCCATGTCCACAGCGACCGAAATAAATTATAAGATTTCTTGAAGGTTTTCGATAAAATTGAATCGGTTATTTGAGAAACCGAATAAGTCATGTAACCATTGTTCGGAGTAAAACGCAAAAAGCGTGCTTTTAATACTCTGAAGTCAAATAATGCAGGTTTTTGATGTAGTTATTTAGATGTGGCATAGTAACATTGATTTTTGTTGATTTTGATACTTATGAGCACGTTATTTCTTAATTACGAGGGTGTAATTAGCGTGGACTTATTTGGTTTCTCAATTAAATGGCGCGGGGATATATAAATTAGTAAAAATAGGGTAGTATCATAAGTTTTTTATGATTGTTTTATTATAGTAAACATAAAACTACATTTTTAAATTTTTGTTTAATTAAAATTTTTCGACAATAAGTGTAACCTTTTGGTCTGATATGAGACAATTTCAAAGATATTTAAATATTAATTTGTTCCCGCCTTTCAAATTGTATAATTATTTTGAATAATTAATTACATTTAAATAATTATATGAACTATTTCAGCCAATAATATTTCATTTTATTGTGTTATGACAATTTATCAGCCACGCGTAATAAATAATGACTAGTGTTTGTGCTTCGTATCCGCGTCGTCATGGCCATGGCCAGCTGCGGTGATTACGTAATCGATGTCCGTGTACTCTGTGTGCAGGAATCAAATAAACATGTCACAGTCGTAATCTTATGTGCGGGAATGGAATGTTTTCTCGTTCACTGCGCTACATTATCGGCAAGTGCACCCGAACTCTGGTCATTCAGTGACGTCACACATAGCTTGTGGAGTGTGGAAACATTACTTTCATCAACATTTGCGCAACACAACTTGCACGTGCGTGCATAAATCTCCGACGGAATGACAGTCCCGAGTGACTTGTGTGTAATTGCTATGCATCTTTTGAATGGTTGGTATCAATAAACTATCTGAGTTTCATCATGCAACTACGTCACGTTTTTAGAACCGTGGGACCGAAAACATACCCCCACTTCTGCCTAATCACCAGGGCGTAATAGACTAAGCCAATTACAACACTCAATTTCCGTGACTACGTCACAAAATCATCAGTCGAAATGAACGCGAGCAGAGAAGAAGGATTCTTCAAAAACACACTTACTTGGTCTCTCGAGGAGACTTCACGTCCGGGTTGGGGCTCTAGACAGGGCAGATCAACCAGGAACTTGGGCGAGAATTTGGAACTTCGATCGTTTGGATTTTGGAACTTGGAACGTGGGCGAGAACTTGGGCGAGAATTTGGAACTTCGATCGTTTGGATTTTGGAACTTGGAACGTGGGCGAGAACTTGGGCGAGAATTTGGAACTTGGAACTTGGGCGAGAACTTGACCCCTGGACCTGGTCAATATCTACAAATCTACGAATCGCGATAACACGGTAAAACAAACTTGCTATCTACGAACGAACTTTTATAAAATGGCTGGCTAACTTTTTATTACTGAGAACTTTTTATTATTGAGAACTTTTTATTAATGAGAACTTTTATTATTGGGAACTTTTGAGAATTTGATAACATGTTTTTGTAATTGTAAATGTAACATAACTTGATTTGATTCATTATAATTGTATTTTGAAACTGGTTTTGTTAATTTGTGTTAACCTTTCGTTGTCTGTCTGTCCCACTCAATATTTTATTTCAGTTTTCTTAAATTAAACTTCAGCAGTTGGCAAGACTACTGACTTGAGCTAGACCGGCGCACTCTTCTAAGGTTGGTAATTTGTTTTTCTCAACAGCTGTTTGACTTTGAGTGACAGTAAATTTGTTTGATTGTTTTTGGATTTTGGATTTGTGTTTGATTTTATTGTTTTAATTTGTTGTGGGGCTTGTTTGGCTATTTAGCGACATTGGCGCGCCAACTGTGTGGCTTGATTCTATACACTACCCGAGATTAATAATAAATAACTTAATAAATAATATAAAACGTGGTGCTTGCCAACTTTTAACCTAAAATTTTATTTTGAAAACTGAATAATTAAAATCAAAAATGAGTGAAAAGGACGACAAGGAAGGTTATTGTTCTGAGAGTGATACTAATGCAGAATTCAATGTTACTAGTGACACGACACCAGAGATCATGGATGCTCCAGAGGTCCACAACCCACTCACAAACCCAGGAAACCCACTTGCTGAGTCCACTCACCTAGGCCTAGAATCTCCTAGACCAGTGATGGAAATCACAAGGCCTAATGAGATTACACCCAGACCTGCACCTAGGACTACTTCTACAGGTACTACGGGCATTAACCAACAACACAGTGAGTCTAGCAATGTTGAACAAGATATGTTCACAATATGTTCAATAATTATGAAACACTTTGATAAGGGAATTGCGGAACTCAAAGCAGATAAAGTAGGCCTAAAAGAAATGTTAACTTCACTTATGAAACAAGTTGATAAAGGATATGAGGAACGTAGAGCAGGTTTTGCCAAAATAAATGCGGAACTTTATGCAAAAATCGATAGAATAAGTGAGGAACGTAGAGCAGATCGGATAGAACGAGAATCAAAATTGAAAGCGGATAAAGTAGGCGTAGAGAGAGATGAAACAGAAACAGATGTTGCAGTGTGTGATGATAAAAATGTTGGTTTATTGGAAAATGCTAGAGATATTGATGTTTCCGGGTTAATTAATAATAATAATAATGATGTCGTTGAGTTAAACCTTAGTGTAAGTGATAATGATAGTGAAAGTGTAGGGCGAGATAGGGCTAACAATATGACAGTTAGTGATGAAGTTGATAATGGGAGAAACCGAGTTAATAAAGTTGAATTTAGTTGTGATGTAAGTGAAAACGTAAGTGATAAAGTGATAAACAAAGTTAAAGTTGATAGTGGAAGTGATGTTGATAATGTGAATCTAGATAAAAGTGATTTAGATATGAGAGAAAACGGAGAACCTAAAAATGAAAACGGAAGTGAAGGTGAAAATTGTGTTAAAAATAATAATAATAAAGTTAAAGTGGGAGTGAAAATAAAAGAAATTTTTAACCCGGAATACATAAATAATTTAGTAGTTGACGATAATGGAGTGAGAATCGAACCAGTGAGAAATGAGTTAGTGATAGTGAGAGATGAGGGGATTGAGGCCTACTTAATGCGTAAACAAAATTTAAATAAAAACAAGCGTAACTTAAACTTAAAATATTTTGGTCAGGATAAGTGGGATTTTGTAAAACAGAGAGATAAGATAAAAATCAATGACAGATGGTTTGGGAAAATTGAAAAACTTACTGAACTATACAAGAGAAGGGAGCGTTGGAAAAATAAGCCTTCAGCAAAAATCAGAAAGTATGAGAGTGAAAAAGGGAAGAATTCTAAAATTAAATGATTAAAATGTAGACCGGTAGGAGGTTAGGACACCCAGGTGTCAACACTAGGGTACACAAAGCCTAAACAAAACATAAACTTAACACTTGCTTTTCATAAATTAAAAATATGTTCTTTAAACTAACTCAAACCTAATCAACAACAATTTATAAACTAAACTTGACTGCTACTTAGAATATAAATTGGGATAAAATAAAATTGTGAATTTTAAATAATAACTTTGAATTTATTTTATAACGTGGACTAAAAATAAAATAAATATTGAATTTAAACCAGAATGGATAGAGAACAAAAGTGACAAGGAGCTTTGAGGGGATTAAAACCTACCAGTAGAAAAACACAGTAGGCCTAAATTAAATTACAAACATTTTAAAACCTACCAGTTTATAAAATAGAAAGAGTATGGAATAGATTTCAACCAGCTGTTATAAAACTTGACCTTGACTTAAAATAACATAAACAATGGATGCATAGTGGCCAGCCTCCACAGATAGACACTCTAGCTGCAAGAAGCAATAAAAATTAATGACTTTACTTAGATAAGATAAACAAATCTTCACTGACTGGCAATGAGTACAGTCACTCACAAATATTAATACACAACTTAAAGGAGAACATTTATAGCACAATTTAAAGGGGAACAGGGAACACTTCTTAGTGCATCACACACAACTTAGGTTGTCACACAACTTGTTTTGTCACACACATACTATGTGTTGTCACACCCAAACAAAATATAACCTCACATTTTTATAACATTAAAACTTTTTGAAGTTAAAATTACCTAATATTGAATGTATTTTACAAACTTTAAAAATAAACTTACTTTTTATATTAAAATAATTTAAACCTAGTTTGGACTTGTATAAAAGTAGATTTTAAATTGTAGTGGAAATGTTGAAACGTTGAAAGTGAACTTGGAACTCTGAAGTTGAATTTAATTTAAACTTGACAACCAACTTATTTTATAAACTAAACAAGCATGTAAAATTTAAAAATAGAAACTAGAAATAAATAGTAAATTTGAGAGCTTTCAGTGAAATAAAGTAAGGCTAGAGAGAAGTGAAACAGAAACAGATAGTGGAGTGTTAGATGATGATAAGAGGGTGAAGTTAAATACTAGATTGAAAGGTGGTCTCGAGTTAATGTTTAATAATAATAATGTGGTAGTTAATGTGAACGTTGAAGTTGAAGTTGATAATGTAAGTGGCGATGTTGGTTAAGTTGAATTTTATGTGGGTGTTTTATGTGGTCGTTAGGAACGATGTTGGTTAAGTTGAATTTTATGTGGACGTAAGTGACGGTAAAGTTGAATTTTATGTGGACGTAAGTGACGATGTTGGTTAAGTTGAAGTTTTTGGTGGTCTAGGTGATGCGAACTTAGAATTAAGTAAAGTTGAAGTGGAAATAATAGAAGTTATTAACTCGGGAGTCACAATAATCTAGTATTTAACGTTAGCAATGTGAGGGATAGGACAGTGAGAGATGATAGCGAGAGATGAGATAGTGAACTGAGAGATAGTGAACTTTGAACTTGAAGTGAATTTTTATTTTTCTTGAATAAAACATAACTTGACAACGTGGAGACATTGAACTATTTTATGAATAAACTTCTTGAACTTTGCTTGGAACTTTTTGCAATTTTTGTTGGAACATAACCTCACTTTGAATTTAAATTTGAAACTTAACGTGAATTCATACATTGAACTGTAAATGGAACGTGACCTTGAACTTGAACTGGGATGTGAACTATTGTGTTTTTGAAAAATAATTTGGGAATTTTATAAAATCAGATGGGAACTTACTACTACGTGGATTGAATTTGAAATAGTTTTTTAAACTGAACGTTGTTTAACTTACAACTATTTTTAATAAATTCAAACTAGGATTTGACATAGGATTTAAAATAAAATAAATACAAATTTGTTCGAGTAAGCTCGATAATAAAATAATACTTGACGTATTTCTGGATTTGAACCAAACCTTCGTGGAATTTGACCCGAACAATTTTAAAAATTTATTTGAGATATTTGAACAGTGAACTAAAACTTGAACTTGACGTTACCTTGTTTTTGCAACCTTGTGTATTACCATATTTTGTTTTTGACACATTTTGGATTAATAAATTTTAATAAATAATTTTTAAAATAATAATTTGACTTTTTGGTGATATTGGATAGAGACTAACAATAAATTTTATAATTTTAAATCATACTGAACAGAGACTAGATGAGGATGGGGGGATTGAACTGTGGACAGTTCAAATGTTTTTCAATTTTAATTTTTGGCGGACTTATTTGTTACAACAATAACAACTATTCACATTTAAATACAAACACCTTACACTGACATGGATTAGTGGTACAATTTTCACAGATGTGCTTATCAATAAGAGAGGAGACCGTATTGGCTGAACCAATATTTAATCAACCTTATAATTAATCAACCTTTAGTAATCGTGCATAATTAACTTGTTTTGTTGTCATCGTGTAATATTAGTGAGCATGTAATATGTATACGCCTTTTTGTAACAGTTTCCTGTATAGGTTGTGTTGCGATATATATTTTTTATGGCGTTTTTAAGTATTTAGCGATGTAATTTTTTTTGATCGAGTAAATACTTTATTAGATATGTTCTGGTGCGTTTATACCTGTGAGTTAAACATTTATGGGAGGCTGTATAGAACAGCGAGCGAGTGAGTGGGAGAGGTTTAAATAAATAAACCACAGTATAGTATAATTATTTGACAAAGCAAACGGGAACACGTGTAAGCGGAATTTTGGAGTCAGTACTTCTTACCTGGGGTATTTGATGGATTTAGATTCTTTTGTCAAACGAAAACTTAGTACAGTGAGTAGTGGGCATACCAAATTAACAGGTTGAACTTTTGAAATTTAGTCTGGAACATATCGAACCTATGAATTTAAATTTAATTTTAAGGCGAAGAGCGGGCGGTTTTCCATTGTAAGACCGGACAGTAACTACGGTTACTACATATTCATTTTCGTATCATCATATCATACCTTTGTTTTCTATCAGCTGATTTTTGTATTGTTATTTTACCTATGTTTAAACAACAGCAATGCTGAATAATTTTGATCGCAATCATAACTTGTGACACTTAATTTTCTGTTGATTATTGGAAAGATTTTCCATTGTGCAATTTAACAATTGTAAAACTTGATTAATAATTTTGACTTTGACTTTATCTCAATGAGAGAATAATTTTGTGGACAGATACAAAGTTGAACCACGCGTTTAGATGGAAGGCATCTGGTTAGACGAAAGCTTCGGATATTTGATTTATAAATAACTTGATCGATAATTTAATTTTTGCGACAACACGTAGCTGATTGATTACGTTTATTCAATTGTTTAATTTTTCTCGAGGGGATGGGGTGAGATAGCAGACATAATTAGTTCAGTTAATAGACTGTGTTGTGTTGATTGTGCCTGTAATATTTGTTCCTCAACCATCCTTTCTCTTTTCATGTCATATTCCTGTATCTTTGTGGTGTCATGTACCTAAATAACAATTGTTTCCTTATTATTTTCATTGCTACTGTTGCAATATTTTACTTCTATAAAAATCAATGCAAACATTGATAAAAACTGTATTCATTACTGTAATTTTCTTTTAAAAACTATAATTGAAACTAAATATTATTTGCAACCAATGGTAAATAACCACACTCTCATTTTATTCAAAACATAACCATGCTTGTGAATAAAATAATACTTATAAAACTATAATGTAAAATTTAAATTTAAGAACTTAGTGAAGAACATTCAAAATTTTCACTACATTCAATTTTTTTGCCTTCAGAGGGGATATTGTAACCTTTTGGTCTGATATGAGACAATTTCAAAGATATTTAAATATTAATTTGTTCCCGCCTTTCAAATTGTATAATTATTTTGAATAATTAATTACATTTAAATAATTATATGAACTATTTCAGCCAATAATATTTCATTTTATTGTGTTATGACAATTTATCAGCCACGCGTAATAAATAATGACTAGTGTTTGTGCTTCGTATCCGCGTCGTCATGGCCATGGCCAGCTGCGGTGATTACGTAATCGATGTCCGTGTACTCTGTGTGCAGGAATCAAATAAATATGTCACAGTCGTAATCTTATGTGCGGGAATGGAATGTTTTCTCGTTCACTGCGCTACATTATCGGCAAGTGCACCCGAACTCTGGTCATTCAGTGACGTCACACATAGCTTGTGGAGTGTGGAAACATTACTTTCATCAACATTTGCGCAACACAACTTGCACGTGCGTGCATAAATCTCCGACGGAATGACAGTCCCGAGTGACTTGTGTGTAATTGCTATGCATCTTTTGAATGGTTGGTATCAATAAACTATCTGAGTTTCATCATGCAACTACGTCACGTTTTTTTGAACCGTGGGACGAAAACATACCCCCACTTCTGCCTAATCACCAGGGCGTAATAGACTAAGCCAATTACAACACTCAATTTCCGTGACTACGTCACAAAATCATCAGTCGAAATGAACGCGAGCAGAGAAGAAGGATTCTTCAAAAACACACTTACTTGGTCTCTCGAGGAGACTTCACGTCCGGGTTGGGGCTCTAGACAGGGCGGATCAACCAGGAACTTGGGCGAGAATTTGGAACTTCGATCGTTTGGATTTTGGAACTTGGAACGTGGGCGAGAACTTGGGCGAGAATTTGGAACTTCGATCTTGGGCGAGAACTTGACCCCTGGACCTGGTCAATATCTACAAATCTACGAATCGCGATAACACGGTAAAACAAACTTGCTATCTACGAACAAACTTTTATAAAATGGCTGGCTAACTTTTATTACTGAGAACTTTTTATTATTGAGAACTTTTTATTAATGAGAACTTTTATTATTGGGAACTTTTGAGAATTTGATAACATGTTTTTGTAATTGTAAATGTAACATAACTTGATTTGATTCATTATAATTGTATTTTGAAACTGGTTTTGTTAATTTGTGTTAACCTTTCGTTGTCTGTCTGTCCCACTCAATATTTTATTTCAGTTTTCTTAAATTAAACTTCAGCAGTTGGCAAGACTACTGACTTGAGCTAGACCGGCGCACTCTTCTAAGGTTGGTAATTTGTTTTTTCTCAACAGCTGTTTGACTTTGAGTGACAGTAAATTTGTTTGATTGTTTTTGGATTTTGGATTTGTGTTTGATTTTATTGTTTTAATTTGTTGTGGGGCTTGTTTGGCTATTTAGCGACATAAGAGCCAATGACTCATTTTACTGAAAGTGACTTGTTCCGTTTCTCAAAAAATACAATTTTTTCTTCAGATCGTATGGACTGACTTATTCGGTTTCTCAACTCAAAGGGAAAATAGACACCCTGTAATATACACAGTCATGGTCGAAAAATATTTCGTTTGTCTTCTAATCGATAGGTCTTGAAATTCTGAAGAAAATGGCTATCTTAACTCATTAACGTAATTTAGGTGACTTATTCGGTTTCTCCAATAACCGATTCAATTACACAATTCCGTTTAAATAAGATTAACCATTATAATAATGGTTTGATACACAGATTTGCGATGATATCTCAGCTGAATCAGTTATAAGCTAAATATCGTATACACGAGTTGTTCAGATTTTGAGAAAAATTTCTCATTACTTATCAGCCTACGGATGGAACATTGATATATAACGAGATGAGATGGGATAATGCACTTGTACAGTGCATACAATTGATTATTATTTCGTAATTATTATTCTAGCTAGATCACTACTATATTTGAGAAACAAATATTCAAAATTTGCATACTCCATGATATATTGTATTGTTTAATTATTTAAATATTCAGAAATGAATAATGTGTCATCTATACATGCATGTCCTCTAGACCCATGATGGATACTGAAGCTAACTCTGAACCAATGGTACCTATTACCTACTAAGCGAATCTCTAAACGATTAACACTGTTATTCTGCAGGTAACTTCCAATCTATATGTGTGATACATGGTAGATACTGTACACACCTTGTTGGAACAGACAAGTAATTCTAAGTTGGATAATAAGTATACATTTGGAACAATGGCTATTGTCGTAAAGACTTCCACACTGTATTTCAAATTTACCTACATCATAGTCAACGATATTTATAGTTCATGTAAGCTGTGCGCTGTAGCTATGGCATTGTTTGGAATGTTTTGTTTAAGGTACACTACATCGACAATGACTAGAATTTTAAATTCATAAAGATTGTTGTTAAAATGTTTTGGCTTAACTACTTTAAATATTCCGCACCAGTGTTCGGTCCACCCTTCTCGACGTTCCGCGTGTCTCAGTATTAGAAAATGTTGTTTTAAATATGGTTGTTGGATGAGCGTAGCGAGCGTAGCGAGCGAAGCGAAGATTCCATTTCACTACACTGGAGAAAAAAAATCCGGAATGTTTTTTTTTCCTTTTTTTGTTTGTATTTTTGTGTGTTTGCTTACGATTCCGGCTAAACCGATACTCCAATTGCGATGAAATTTTGTGGAGGTCTTCGAAATCTCTGAACTTAGAACTGCCACGTTTTTGAGCTTAATCGAAAATAAAATTCTCATGAAAATCGCAATTTTACGATTTTTTTCGATTTTTTAAAAATTTCTTCGACTTACAACACCTGCATGCTTTGTCCGATTGTAATGATTTTTTCACAGAACCTTAATTTTATGAATTGATATATTCGTGTAAAATTTGAGCGTTATCAAAAAAATATTTTTTACGAAAATCGCAATTTTACGACTTTTTTCAATTTTTAAAATTTCTCCAGCTTATAACACCTACATGCTTTATCCGATTGTAATCATTTTTTTACAGAACCTTAATTTTATGAATTAATATATTCGTGTAAAATTTGTGCGCAATCGAATAATTATTTCTTATGAAAATTTCAATATTACGATTTTTTCCTTTTTTAAAATTACGTTTAATTTAAAAAAATTAAAATTAAGTTAATTTTTTATTAAATTAAATTAAATTTTTTATTAAAATTTATTTAATTTTAAAAATATCTTCAACTTAGTAATTATTTTTTTACAGAACAACAGTAAATCCGCATAACACATGGCAGCTCAATGCACCAATTACGCTCATCCAACAACGCGGCGGGACTTAAGCGTTTTCCTAGTTTAAGAACATGTTTACTACAAGGTAATAAGGAATAAGTGAAATCAACATGGGTTATTCTATACAAACTCGGAAATCTTGGTTTTAGACAAACACAAGGTGATGTAATTAGTTGGATGAGCGTAGCGAGCGAAGCGAAGATTCCATTTTACAACACTGGAGAAAAAAACCGGAATGTTTTTTTTTTTTTTTTTTTTTTTTTTTTCTGTTTGTTTGCACGGTTCCGGCTAAACCGATACTCCCATTGCGATGAAATTTTATTGAGACCTTCGAAATCTCTGAACTTAGAACTGCCACGTTTTTGAGCACAATCGAAAAAAAAATTCCCATAAAAATCGCAATTTTACGATTTTTTTCGATTTAAAAAAAAAAATCGATTTATAATACCTACACGCTTTGTCCGATTGTAATGACTTTTTCACAGAACCTTTATTTTATGAATTTATATATTCGTGGAAAATTTAAGCGCAATCAAATAATTATTTCTCATAAAAATCGCAACTTTACGGGATTTTTCTTTTTTTAAACAATTCTTTGACAAATAACACCTACATTCTTTATCCGATTGTAATGATTTTTTCACAGAACCTTTATTTTATGAATTCATATATTCGTGTAAAATTTGAGCACAATCGAATAATTATTTCTTATGGAAATCGAAATTTTACGATTTTTTTCTTTTTAAAATTACGATTAATTAAACAAATTAAAAATGAAGGTTATTTTTTATTTATTTTAGATTATTTAAAAAAAATCATCAACTTAGTAATGATTTTTTCACAGAACAGAAAATTCACATAACACATGGCAGCTCAATGCACCAATTACGCTCATCCAACAACGCGGCGGGACTTAAGCGTTTTCCTAGTACTTATGCATTCACTTATTAATTGGATGAGCGAAGCGAAGACTTCAATTTCACTGACCCCCCCAAAAAATTTAGCTCGGGTGTTTTTTTTTTGTTTGTTTGTTTTGTTTGTTTTGTTTTTTTGTATTTTTGTCTGTTTGTTCGCTCTCTACTGGGAAAACGGCATATGCGATCTTGATGAAAATTTGAGGGGACCTTCGTTTTCTCTGAACTTAGACCGGCCACGTTTTCTGGTACAATCGAAGAAATATTTCTCATGAATATCGTATTTTTACGATTTTTTTCGATTTTTAGTGCGATATTTTCGTGACATTTGGGCCGATTCTGACCAAACGGGTGGGGCTACAACGCTCATATTTCACACCGACATTAAGGTTATGGTGATGTAGTACCTTTTGAAAGAAAAATATGAAAAAGTTATCCAGAATCCAGAGAAATAAAGGTTTTAATATAAGTTTTTGAGAAATAAAATAACAATTAACAAGTTACAATAAAAACTTGACAACAGTCACCTACAATGCACTCAAAAAGCACTTGAAGAAGAAAAGAGATTGCACGCAAACTTTAAACTTACAAAAAGCTCATCCATCAACGCGACTAGAAAAAGCGTTCGCGAAGTGGCCTAGTTATTAAATAAGGAAGCCATTTATGATATACAACTATTTTCCTTCAAGAAGATTGTCTACTGTGGTTTTAGTTGCCACATCGTGCAAAGCTCCCTCACAGACAAGCACGTTGCGTCGTTTATAACAGTCTATGGCGCTCTTGCGAACAATCCTGAACGCTCACAGTACGTGCACGCGTAAGAATTATCGTTAGTCGCTTTGAAACGTTCTTACGTGGGAATCTGAGAGTAATTTAATTAAATTTGCGGATTATTTCCATTATTCTTTTTTTTGTGCAACGTGCTTGGAAAGCGTTGTGTTGAAATAGTCGAGGGAAGGGGTCGGGAAGTGAAATGCAAAATGTGTATGCCGTTATTAAACCTTAACAGTCTCGTTGGCTAATCCGATGACAAGTCGGCAAACTAAGCTGGGCTTGGAAGTGAAATGTGTGTTTTATGCCAGCCGGAAAGGAGTCCTTTGCTTCCTACACAGGAGTCGATACGGAGGGCGTCGGATATCGCGTGCCTCATCGCCCATGCACGTCTTCCCTTCCTACTGGGCACGCGAGCTTGAACCGGCCACTCCAGCCCTACCACGTGGCATGAGGGTTGCGGGACGTTATGTTCTTGCTTATTGATACGTGTGCAGTTTTTTTTTTCATACCTTGCAAATATGTAGTATCTTTACTATTTTTACTAAAATTAGCTATTAATTAATTACAATATCAAAAATATTACAACATTGACATTATAAATGTTTTTCTTTATCTATCTCGTCCAAACATTTTCTAAAACTTTTCACTTTTCACTTTTTTTCACAGATTAAAATGGGGTAGAAGTAACAAGATTTCTTACAGTTTACATTTTTTATTTTCCCCAAAATAGTTGATATGACGACACACCTTTAAAAAAATCAACAGTAGGCCCCACCTTTACAAAACATAATTTGCATTTCAACTTGGAAGTAATGGAAACCAGCGGCAAAGTAAGACATAAATTTTTAGAACTTATTTATTCGAGTCGAAGGATAAATAAAAATATCAAAAAGTTAAAAAGTTCGTATTAAGAGTCTTCACACACAGTCGCATAACTGATTTTGAGTAGGGGACATAGCCGACCAAGCAAACCTTGTTGGCACCGACACCATCGACGAGCAACCACCGATCAATCAAGCTTGACACGACTCCACCCGCGGACAGCGCCAGAATCAACAATAGGCACAACTATTAAGATGGTTTGACCCGGACAAAAATAGTACAAAGATGAAACAAATTGTACGTATTGTGTAAAAAAATAAGTCACTAATAACTTAGTCAAAGTCGGCGAAAATCAGACTTGGGGAAAGAATAGCGTCTTAATTTACACTTTTACGACTACGTCTTGAAATAGTAACTCTCCCTTCATAGATACAAAAATGTGTTAATTTCCTTTATTATATCTGATGAAATTTTCTTTAAAATAAGACCAAATACAAGCGGATGTGACGACCGAAAGTAGTTGGAAATATTGACGTAAGAATCATGGGCACATTTATATTAGGTGAAAAATGCAAAAGCCGGGGAACAAGGTACAAAGATAAGACAAATTGCATTCTATCATAAAATAAAGCACAAATAATATTCCAAGTCGGCGAAAATCGGATGCGGGAAAAGCCGATTTTTTTCAAAAATGCTAAACTCAAAATTCATTTAAGCTAACAAGTTAAGAATTTAGATAGTAATAGAAACATTATTATTATTGTTTATTATTTTTTAT